>JBCIKM010024967.1:0-16333 GCA_039654465.1 Melibe viridis
GACACTAAAAAATGGTGGAAGTTTGGGGGGTTAACGGGTTTTGGGGGTGTTTTTGTGGGGAACTGCCCCCCCCCCCCCCGCCCACCCTTCAAGAGAGATAGATAATGAGTAGTCTCTATTCATTCTTTTGGCTTGAATTTTCACATGGATTACATCCATCCATCCATCCAACGCCCATCCATCCCCATATGTTTGTTTATCTTGGATGGATGGACAAATGGATGAATGGATCAAAAGATATGGTTTTTTTTTACTGTAGCAAAATATGTTTTCTAAGCAGCTTTTTAAAATCTGCTGTAAAATATAAGCCCCTTAAGATATAGAAATACTTTTTTTTTAATAACGTGTGTGTGAAATACAGTTTATAGTCATACAAATTTCATTAAGAAGTATTGAACATTAGTGAAGATATGATAGAAAATTCAAGTGTATACAAAAATTTTTGACATGACTGTTTAAAAAGAGCTTCGAAAGATTCTTTGCCTTAAATGGTATGACAAAGTGCCAAATTCAGACTTGCGGAAAAGAGCTAATCAGCTCCCAATAAATGAACAAGTCAAGAAGAGAAAATGGTGATGGATGGGCCATAATTGGCAGAAGGGAAACTCCAACACCACCAGGCAAGCCCTTGCTAGAATCCCCAAGGAAAAAGGAAGATAGTATGCCCCAAGCAGACCTGGAAAAGAAGCTAGTAGAGTGACCTTAAAGCCTACAGTACAACATAGGAAGAGGCTAAGGCACAAAGCCAAAGACAGAGAGATGTGGAAGGATAATGATGATGCCCTATGCTCCACAAGGAGAGAAGAGGATTAAGTCAAGTATAAAAAAGGGTATGGGTCCATTTGGTATTAAGGTCCCCTTGATGAAGAGCTAAAAAAGTAATCTTTCTGTGGATTTAAGAATTTTATTTCCAAAGCAGTGGCATTATTGATAAATGTATAATTACGATAGAGAATGAGAATAATCTATTGTGTGCTTACTTACATAAAAACTAAAAGAGTTTCTAGCTTGATTAATATCAGCTCACATTATATCATAATTCAGTTTCTGAATTCCCTAGAACTTAATTTTTAGGGCTTTTTGCAGAGCATTTTTTCTATAAGATATAACAATAAAGGAGTAGGGAAAAATTCCACAGCTTACCTGCAGGACATTGACAGTAATAATCTGATCCATTTCTTCTGCAGACTCCACTGTTGTAACAAGGATCAGGATCACATGGTGTATAAGCAAATTGACATCGATCACCATAATAGCCTGGAAGGGATAAGTTAGGGATATAATAAAGATATGAGTATTAAAAACAAAATTTTAAAAATAAATGTGTGATTCATATCAAGGACATAAGTGCTAGATAATGTTGAAGAAACTTTTCAACACCTATTTGACTAACAGAATCCCTCAGCAAAGTTTGGAGGAACTCAAAAGGAAGTGCAATTTTATATAGGACATTCTTTAACCAAATGAAAGATGAAAAAATTCCATCCAAGCACTTATCCTAGAGCAATTTTGGAATGATATTGCACATTTTAACTGTCACATCACCAACTCTTTGGAGTGTCAAGGAAAACATTTCATACACTTACCATAACTCTTGATGTCACAAAACAATATGACTGGTTTTTTTTTTACAAACATGAAATTTCAATGAAAACTATCTCTTTCTGTAAAATTTCATTGCATAGGGTCTCCTAATATTTGACATCATTTCAAAAGCAATCATATTGTACACTACCAAATCTACCTCATTGAAGTTGGAGGGTTTAACTGCTCAACACTATTTATAAATTTTAGTCATCCAAATTTAAAAAAGGGATTTATAGATCTGTAAATTTATTGATTTTTTGCAACCTTACTGCTGCACCAAACAAACCAATGGGACGGGATGCAATGCTGATGTAGCCTTGTGACTGCTGCAGAATATCAGCCTGACAAAGCTCTTTTTGTTTTCTTTTTGCTGAATAAAACCTAATTTTTACTTAAGCGCAATTAGCAATATTACAATTAATATTGAGTGATTGTAGTTCTTCCTTGGTAGCTCTTGTGAATAGAGGTTTTCCAGTAAGAATCATCCAGAATTGTTTTCCAGAAGGGCACTTGAGTCACATGAGACTCTGGACTAAAGACCTTAGCTGATTGTGTCCATTCCTACGCTTTAAGCATAAACCTGAATCTCGCTTGCATCCATACCCATGCTGTGACTGTGAGCATATTGACGAAATGTGAAAAGTTTCTAAGTTACCAAAAGGTAAAACAACAGCAAAAGAACTATCCTTTTATCATACAGGGTGCATTTTGTGAACTTTTCTGAACTTTCTGTTCTGAAATTATGATTTTTCTGGACCAATGACCAAAGATTGACTGATTTCTGGTGTGTCTCTTCTATGAACCGTCCCCCACCCCTCCAGATGGATAATGAGTTGTCTCTATTCATTCTTTTGGCTTGAATTTTCAAATAGATTACCTTCAATGATGTAGAAATGAGGAATTGTGCCCTATTCTGAATTTGGATACATATTGCAGCAGGAAACTTGAGGTTAAAGCATAGAATAGCATCAGTTCCATTCTTTTTTTGCGAGGGTGTCCGTACAGTAGTTTAGTAATTACTTTTATAAGTAAATTTAATGGTGTTTGGAGACTCAAGTCCTGTTATTCTAAATGGTTTGCATTGTCTAAAAATGCTAGACTTTGGGAAAGTGGTCCAATTAAAATAATTTTGAAAAAGGCTGACTTACTTTTATTGCTCAGGCAGGTTAAAAATAGAAACTCTGACATGACCCTCTGAAAATCCTTCATCCAATCAATTAGAAAGGGTTTCATTTAGAGGAAAGTTCTGCTATTTCATACCATTCTGCAATTTTGTACCCCTATGAGATTTTTTGTTTTGTGATGTTATTCTGCAATTTCTGAATCAAATGAATGTGTCAAAGGCTGTCAGAAGGTTTATTTATTGTAAAGATGTCAATAAAAAAATTTAACCAACGAGAGTTTTGTGGTTATTTGTCCCTGTTTCTTGCTGTTTCAACTGCTGGCGTTTTACCACCAGTAGTGGTGAGTTCAAGACAGTCAAGAGTAAGCTCCTGACCCACTTATTTATAGGATTTCCCTGTTTCTAGAAGTAAGTTTGTCAAATAAACGCTTTTGCTAGGGATTTTGATTATTTTTATTGCAAAAAACACCCCTCATAACATTTTTAAGAAAGCATTTTTTTTTTTTAAATAGAAAAATTGACAGACTACCAAAGTGTCCCCTATTTCGTACTCCTGTTTCTTTGGGGGATACAAAATAGGAGGACTGGGAATGAAATACCGGTTTTGTAGTACGTTCTTCAGCTATTCAATTCTAGAAATAGATAATGTACTGTATACAAACCCCTTTTTAATGTGTATTTGTAAAGTTTAAAAGCGGAGAATGAGTGAACAAATGAAAGATGTCCAATGTGAACCTTTAGCAATATATGGGGGTCCCGTTAGCCAACGGAAGTTAACAACAGAGAACCGATGTAAGGCTGACCAATCAGAAAATTGGATATAATATTTAACACAATACTGTGACGTGTGTCCCGTGTTGAGGGAAAGGGCACTTAGGTAAATACCGAAAGCAGTCTCATTGAGTCAGACTGTTGAGGGCCGGAATCCAGAACTAATTTCTCATAAAAATGATTTTCAAAAGAAAAAAAAACAGCAATGAATCCTGTCGAATATATCTTGCTGCATTTTTGGGTGAGAATGATGCAAAAACTGTCAGCACGGTTTTGAGCTTAACACAAGGTATTCAGTCCAGTTTGGGATCTCTTTCGTCATTCTTCTATTTATAACTTGCTTGCTGGAAAGATGGCTATCAATGGCAGATAACAGTTGTTATTCTTTTAAAGGTTTCCATCGATTGTGATTACTCCTATGCCTGCAATCTTGTGGGGTACGTGTCTTGTCTTTGTTTTTCATGTTGGGTGGTTACCTGATAAAATGATACCACCATCTCTTAAGGTTTAGCACAAACAAAAGAATTTGTTCCCGAGTTCATCCTTTGAAATGAAAGATGAGAGATCAGAGGTTAAAAGTAATAATTATCTGTGAATGGTAAAATCAACCCTTTCTTATCATTTGACAAAAGGTACCACAACTTTGTACCCCCTGTTCCACAATGGTACGAAATAGCAGAACTATGGGTACGAAATTAGGTACTAGGTGTACGAAATTGGGGAACAGGGTATGAAATAGTGGAACTCTGGTCGATCTCTTAACCAACGGTTTTTACCTATTTAATCACACGCTAGCAAACTCTGACCTGACACACGTTACACACAAGTGATCCAAAAATAGCATGAAACTGTCCATACACAAGCACAAGCAGGAATAAATACACAAAATGGAATTTCCTGCAGGGGTACGAGCTGGGGCTACATAACTATAATCTCTGTAAAAGAATCAATGACAGAAAATTCTTACCATCTTTACAAGAACAAACACTGGTATGGTACTCTTTTATGCAATCCATATTTTCATTTGTGCCAGTGGCATCACAATCGCTCCTGCATTCAACAGCTGAAAAAAGATTAAAGCAAAAAGGTGGAGGGGATGTGAAACACCTGATTCAGAGAGGAATCTTATCTAAGATATACAAGATGCAAAGTGTTCCGCATTCAAACAATCATCACTGAGTTGTTGCCCAACACTGAGCATCAAACAATTGCAAAAATAGTAACCTTGATTTTTTATGTATCCTAGGCTATTCAGATTTTTAATTGAAGAACTGCTTCAAGTGACAAAAATGCCATTTGTTCCACTTTATTTTTAAAAGGGAGGCTGCCCGAAGATGGATATGGAAAGCAAAAAGCGACAGCTATTGAAGCTTCCACATAGAGAAAACAGAGACAAACTACAATAGACGTTTCGGGTGATACCCTTTCTCAACATGGACAATATATACATTAGTATATATAATAGAATACAAAACAATGAGATAGGGACTGGGACGAAATCTACAATGTAAGGAGGCATCCAACGCTAACAATAACAATATATTCAATAAAGGTATGGAAATGTATCACGCGCAGAGCCAAAAAAGTGTACCACAGACAAAAGATGGGAATGAAAGGAATAAAGAAAATCACATTGCAAGGATTGGGATGTGCGTTGCAACTCATCATGTAACAGTAGAAATCTTGCATACGCCATCCTGTGTAAACACTGCTGGAACAAACTCTACATCGGTGAGACCGGCAAGCGCCTGAGTGACTGTTTTGCTGCCCATTTATGAGATGTCCAGAATAATAATAATAATAATAATTCAATTTCTATAGTGCCTTCTGCTGAAGCCTCAAAGTGCTGATGAGGTTAAACCTGTGGCAAGCCATTTCAACCTTCCTGGCCATGATGGGGTCAAGGACATGGAAGTTACAGTCCTTCAGTTCTGTTAAGCAGGCAAACCACAGAGGCGGCGTACACAGATAAGCCTGATCCTGACCCTCGGTACTCTGCAGCCCCATGGTCTGAAAACCCGCGCAGATCTTACTTGGTTTTGATTTTAACATCATCAGTCTCTATATTTCCCTTTCACCCCCCTCCCCACCCCCCTTTCCATCCGTGTTTATTCGCGGCTCATTCATTTGCTGGCATGTGATTTTCTTTAGTCCTTTCATTGCCATCTTCTATCTGTGGTACTCTTTTTCGGCTCTGCGCACGACACATTTCTGTACCTTTATTGAATGTATTGTTATTGTTAGCATTGGTTGCCCCCTTACGTTGTTGTTTTTGTCCCAGTCCCTTTCTTATTGTTTTGTATTCTATATTATATTATATCATATTATATATATTTATATATAAATATTGTCCATGTTGAGAAAGAGTATCACCCGAGACGTCTGTTGTAGTTTGTCTGTTTTCTCTGTGTGGAAGCTTCCATACCCGTTGCTTTTTGCTTTTTATTCTCAGATGGTTGATTTGTTATTGCTGCCATTAAAGTTAGAGACGGGTATTCAAGACCACAGTGCACCATGAGACATGGTGAGCAATTTTTGTTTGTGTTGTGGGTGTGTTTATCTTATTTTTATTTTATGTGTGTGTGTGTGTGTTTGTGTGTGTGTGTGTGTGTGTGTGCGTGTGTGTAATACAGTATGGAAATGACAAATTATGGCAACTAAACACTTCTCATGAAACTTTTCTTGGAGAAATGATAGAGTTTTGTACAAAGATAGATTCACCAACAATGAGGGTACTGAAAAGTACTGGACAAGCAGAACTGAATCAAATAATTAGAATGAACAAAGGTTGAGATAGATTGGACATGTTATAAGAATAAAGACACTAGCATTCATTTACAATAAATACTTTTGGTAGGTAAGCTTTATCAGCACTCTTGGGTTGAGTAATGTTACTAGTAAATGACAAAATTTCAAATAACACTTGAGGTTTATGTTCGGAAAAAAACATTTTTTTCTCCAAATTCGGGGGGTGCGGCTTATGGTCAGGAGCAGCTTATAGTCCAAGAATTATCATACTTTGTCTATTCAAGATAAAAATTCACTCAAACCAATTAGCAACATAATTAGAATGCAAAAAATTTAATGAATTCATAAAAAAAAATAATCAGCCTTTTGTTTTTAAAAGTTTTTGTTTGTGTTCATAGACAAGGAAAAGTCGATTTTAATAAGACAAACAGAAGCAAAAATTAAAAAAAAAAAATATTACCTATACAATCTGAGCTGGAATTTGAGCCTTGGCTAGAAGTAGTCTCATTCAATTGACATTCACTGCACTGGGTTTGTGTTGTGCTCTCACCAAAGAACCCCAAAGGGCAGGGAGAGCAAGGGGCATAACCAGTCATAGAATATTGACCCTCAGAACAGGCATCTAGGTTGGACCAAAATGCAAAAGAATCATTAGTTTCTCTCTCTCTCTACTCCAATGCCCTTCTTGAACTTCCTCTTGTCTTTTACTGAACTCATTTCAGTAACAATTAATACAATTTTTAAAAATTTAGCATTTATATAGCGCTTATCCATAGTCATCACCATAATCTAAGCGATTTACAATACCATATTCCTGGCAGACAACCAACATAGAACACATGACAAAACAAGCGCTTTACAATATTTCAGACAGAGACAAGATTGTCTAATCAACAACCAGAGAGACCTCAGAGCTTTACATCCATCTCCCATAGGATGAGGTTAGTATGGTAAAGTGACTTACCCAAGGGCACAGTGACAATGAGCACAGGCTATACATGGGGCAGCTGATCTGGGAAGTGACCCTACGTGTCACCACTCCAAACACTGGCCACGATCGTGATTGCTTGACTCTTGCACGTAGTGAGTTGTGTTAATCACTGAGCCATCAATGCGACAAGGAAGAATAAGACAAATCAATATCATTTACGACTGTTATAATCCCTAACATCACCACTACCAACAAAACAACAACTACCACTGCAATTATTATCCTCATCACTAGTTTGTTCATTAAGAGAAGAGTGGAGAAAAAAATCTAATTTGTTGTTTGCTTTTGCTGTTTATTTGGTTTACTGTTTTCAATTGGATGTGAAAACAAAAATAAATGATAAGAAAATCAGAATAATCCAGTTTACCTCTGCAGTAAGAGCTGTTTATAGCTGCTGCCACTCCTATGGTGCTTCCACCTTTTGGGCAAGGCGCGCATGTTTTGGAGTCCATCCAGTACGAGTCTTCAGGACATGAAATGCAACCTGAACTGATGAGACCATCAGTGCTGTTGAATCCAGGTAGGCACAACTCTAATGGAGAGGAAGTAAAAATCATATAGGTGGTGATTACTTAACATGATTTTTTAAAAATCATGAGTAATAAAAATCTAGTCTAAAAATGAAAACTTAAACCCTTCATGAAGGTTTATTATATTCAGATATTTGAACAGGAGAAACAACAACTGCATAGAGGCCAGCAGGATCAATAGGCTTTTTGTGGTAAAATCAAACTGGGTGACACAAACCATGATTTAGTGACCTAATTTGTTACTATTTAAATGAAAGGAAAAAAAAATGTCAAGATCATTTTTATAACCTTCTAGCAGAATACCCGGCATACAAACAGAAATAGATATTACACAAAATTGAAAACTTGCACACACCCCAAACTCCCTCCCGCACACCTCCTATTCTCATCCCAACCCTTCTCTCCTTCCCCAAATCCCTACCCCCTCCTCCCCCTTCCCTACACGCATGACATAGAAATGCAAGGATAGAACTGCTGTGGTTTCCCCTTTAAACAAGAAATCTCATAAGACTCGCATTCAGCAGTGGTGTTGAACGTGTTCAGCCCTGAATCAAACTTGCCCTTTCCTCCATCGGTGACAAAATAATCTAAAAATGAGATGGCTACAGTTTTGCCTTTAAACGGAAATTCCCTTTTTCCTCAAGTGCACAAAAGTCGCTTTCAAAACCAGTGTTGTGAATTGAACAGATTTCCAGGCAGTTAAGTCAAAGTGAACTGTATTGTGACTTAGGAGCAAATCGCACATTTACAGCATGGGTGCGCACGTGTGCCAAAAATTTAGGACTCAAACCCCACCATGACCTGTCCAGGGTCATAAGGAACCCATGTGTGAAATTTGGTCCACATCCATGGCGTCATTTCAAAACGCATAGCACACAGAAACAGACAGACAGACAGAATCTCGCTTTCAGTTATATAAGATTGGATTTTTCCAAGCCCATTAGAACCAATATTTGTTGATAGTATTAATTTTACAACCTTGTGGTAAATCAGCCAATTGGTCTTTTTCAGTGAGCAGATACCATCTAGGCAACAGCAACTATGGTTTGGCTTTAGCTCAAGTAATACTCCATTAATGTACTGCTCATTATGCCACGCAATATTAGGCATGGTGGGCTGATCCTCTGCCTGCCTTCATTTCTTGTGATCCAGAGTGTTTCCCAGCTCCAACACTGCTTAGGCGGTGTGAAGAGATATGGATAACAAAACAAATTGATGTTACAATGATATGATCCCTCTGCCAGGGGATGGTATTGTAAAGCGCTTAGAGCGTGGTGACATATCTGTCTATATAAAATAAACAAAATAAGATTTAATGATGCCATCGTTTTGATAAATACTATTTGAATGTCAAACAATACATAACAAAAAAAGCAACTCATGATTTTTAAAATCTGACAGGAAATAAAATCACACAGTTTTTAATCTGCTAGTAACTTATGTCCATCCAGAAATACAAGGTTTGCATATTTTTTTTTTCAGCTGTTTTTAATGAAAAGTTATGAAAGTGTGTGTGGCAACAAATCAATTTGTATTTTGACCTCACTAGGGTCACTGAGTAAGTTGTGCATGTGTCGAAAATGATAAAAGCTTGCAACATCCACAATAACAGTGTTAGGCTATTTTATAATCTCATCATCTTATACATACCTAGAAATTAAACAATATATTGATTTCCTGTCAGTTGTATACTTACTTGTACATCCACTTGCAGAAATGACTCCCTCATTGACAATATCAAAAATAACATCTCCACCAGTGTATGGACACTGAAGACATTCTGCCTGGTCTACAAGTGGGTTGTAATACCCACTTGTACAATTGACACACTGGCCACCGTCAAAGTAGGTACCAGGCAAACAACCAACTATGAGAGAAAAAAAATGGATGCGGAGATTGGCAACTCAGAGATGACTTAAGTCTTCTATGCATTGAAAATTCTGTGAACAATGAGGGATCAACATTGATGAAGCATGATTTTTGTAACATTATAGGTAGTAAATCAGACTGAATCAAAAGGCGTAGTAAAGAACTTAGGCAAAACACACACACTCTAGTCACAACTAATGGGGAAAATGTAACTAATTGTACCTAAATCTTAAACCAAGCCTTCTGATCTTTAGAGGATCACAAATTTAATCATAGTAATTCAACTCCAACCTCCTCCTCCTCCTCTTCCTCCTAGCCACTCCTCTGCCTCCTCCTCCTTTCTCCTTCTTCTTCTTTTCCTTCTTCATCACAATTCTATGGTAGCCTTGTGACTGGGGATCAGATTGTAGTTTATGTTTGACAAAATGACACACTGTCAAAGGGTCCTCCAGATGCTACTAGAAACCTGTCCTTCAACTACAGCAGAAGAATGCTTTAACTCATTCCCCCGGGAGCAACAACTCGAAAATGGATAAAAGACCATCTAGCCCAGATTACTGGATGTAGCCTCTGCTAGAGATCTAGCCGATGAGTTATCGAATTTAAGTAGTCTGCATGAAGGCGATGATAGTGACTTTGCTTTTTCTGACTCTGACACTGACAATAACAATGTCAGTGCCACATCGACTGCCATCCCATCGACATTTACTGCTCCCAGATCTAGTGGGGATGGGAATATTGCTTGGGCGCCTGTAGGAACAAACAGGGTTGCAGAGAGATTTCGTTTTCTACCCAAGTCAACTCCATGATTCAACAGGGATGTGCTGAGCAATCAGTCATCAATATTTGATTGCTGCGAGGCTGTCATCAATGATACTGTCTTGGATTCCCTTGTGAATTCCATCAACTCCTATGCTGAGATCAAGGTCATACAAAATACACTTGCTAAGGAGAGATCAAGGTATAGGGACCGGAAACCCACTGACAAGCACAAAGTCCTGAAATTCCTTGCCTGCATCATCATGATGGGACTTGATCCAAGCCCCTCTGTTCATGACTACAAGTCCAACCATCAAGGCTTTTACACGCCATTATATCACGTCATGTTCAACTGGGATGGATTTGAGCAGCTTTATCACACCATGCTGCACACAGGAGAGACTGATGCACAGGGAAAGGCAAAAATTGACCCCTTCGTCAATGAGCTCATCAAACAGTTTAACTTCCTCTTCACACCATGTGAAAATGTTTTGATCGAAGGAATGATCATTCGATACTGCAGCCAGTGGAAATATAAGCCGTTCAACAAGTCAAAGCCCCACAAATACCATGTGAAAAGTTTTGGCCTTGTGGACAGTAAGACTGGCTATGTCTTAATCTCTTGACATATTATGGGGCAAATACGTCTTTCCACCACAACATGGACCCATCCTCAGCCTATGCTATTCATATCTTTGACACTCTTCTACCAGTGATAGGGACTGGGTATCATGTATTTGCGGACCGATGGCACACTTGTGGACCATATGATCTCCATAAAGCAACATTACATTGGCACTCTAATGCTAAACTGCAAGTTATTTCCAGTTGATTTGAAATCCATGAAACTGCAGCATTTGGAAAGCCAGTTCTAGCAGAGAGAGGACGACAAAATTCAGTGCTGCGCTTTCAAGGACAAGAAAGATAAGAAACCTGTTGTCATTGTTTTAACCAACAAACAGAACAATATAACTGAGGTCAGACCGGGGTTGATCAAACCTGCCATTATCCTCAACTACAAACAGCACATGAATGTGTGCGACCGAGCCGACCAAATGTCTGGCTATTCTGGCAACCAAAAAAGAAAATCTACCAAATGGTGGAAGAAGTTGACCAGGGAGGATGAAAACCTGACCAAAGCTCAACGAGAAAGAATCAACCTGAGGTGTTCAAGCTACAAGTCGTCAATGATTTGATCACAGCTGCTGCACAACTGATTCCTGTGGAGGAGAGAGCCAGCAACCCAATGCAGCGGGGCAGAAAGTCAACTCTGGTCCAGTATCAAGGAACTCGGCACATGATTGTCCAAGCACCGAATGATCAAAGGTGCAAATGGTGTAGCAGCCCTGCTAAACCCAAACGTATATCGTTTGTTTGTAAAGGGTGCCCTCATCTCCACCCAGCCAAATGCTTCAAAGCATGGCACACCCCCTAAAATGCATCGTCATCCACTTATCACCCTGTAAAAACTGTAAATAATGTGAAATGTGTAATATGTATGAAGGAAATAAGACACAGTGGCTCACAAGGTAGCAACATTGTTAATGGCCCAAATGACCTAGGTACTTGACCCAGCTACCTGGCGGCTGGTGGCCTGGCTCAGCAGTACAAGCCATGAAAGCTGAGAAATTTGGTTATCTTTAAATATTAATAACAATTCAGTTACTCCATGCAACGGCTCAACTTACTGAACAAGACTTGCTATGCACGCAGATATGCTTTTTATGTAGTAGAACAATACAATAAACCAAGGAGTCAGGATAGATTTTTCACATTTACTAAACAACAGTGTAAAAAGATACCCTTAACACCAACAATTCTTACAAAACTTGTTCAGTCAACAGTCAGGACCACATTTCACTAACTGTGTGGATTTCATCTCATGCAGCCAGTCAAGGCGAGCACTGTGAGCCAGTCAGTCTTGGTTGATGGCCTGTTAGGCCCCGGCCCATTGTCAGAGCACCATCATGCTCGTGCCACTACCGGGGTACTGTCTCTCACAAAATGTTATCAAGCGTTGTTTGTTGTAATCCCACCAGGAGAATAAATGTCTTAACGTACAACGCCTACTTTCTACTATATATTAGTGTGAATTTGGTGAGGGCGGTTTGAATGAAAGAAACATTGTTCCTTGGGGTCAGTCAGTCCAACTGAATTCTAGAGGTTTATAATATGCACTATCTTTATTTTAGGTAACAAAGCATTCACCTATCTTAAGTGTGAGCTGTACAGAATACAAGATTTTCTTCTCTACACTGCTGTCAATCCTCTTTTTCTTTTTGTGGTCGGTATTTTAGCATGCAGCTGTGGTGCTACTTGTAAGAGATGGCACTCCATGATGGTTTTTAGATTTGGTTCCTCATTTCTAATGGATTTTGCCTTCTTTTCAAACTTCCTGATTCTCGAATGTATGAGTTCACCTTGCTGCTCTACTAGCAACACTAATCCAAATCCAGATTGCTGAATTACTAGAAGATAGTGGTGCTCCAAAATGTGTTGTTTTGGTATCACTTTATAGGGAAACATTTGTCTGTAGGATATCATCATGTAATTGTCAATGCTTGTCTTGATGCTAGGAATGTTGTCCTGTGAGATCAGGTGGGTGTGTGATAGGTATTTTATACACTTGCAAACACTTAGTTGAGTGAGTCAAACTGGGTTTTCACTAAAACTAAATGCGCTCTGTCGATGAGGAAAGGATTTTGTGTCCATTCAATTGTTGAAACAATCGGTGTATAATATTCTCGTAAACTTCACGATGTAAGTTTGTGTTGCAATGGTTGCCTGTGAACGAGGAGTATCATTGCCTAAGATAGTATAATCGTGGAAAGCTGGTTCCTGTTTAAAGCAGTTGATCTCTCAAGGTTGATGTCTAAAAATGAGAACAACTAGTGCACTCATCCGTAATAAAATTTAAACTGAATTCTGTCCTGACTGAAGAATTTCCTATCAAGATCCCTTAAAATTTACAGAGCATACCTTGATTTTCTTTAAAGTATTCATTGTTCTAAGTTTTGAGAAGCATTTGCTGCACATAAACTTTGAGTGGATACCCTCAATATAATTTTTAACGTTTATGCCACACATGAGAAACATTTGTCTCTATGGTTCATACACAGAGCAGGCTTTTTTCTTTGAACGTCTGCAACACAGCCTACAAATCCATATGGAATGAGTTAATGAACTATTAAGCTGCACAGAATGATACTTACAGGAAATATTTATCAATCCTTATTACAACAGCAAAAAAATTAAAACAAAATTGCCAGTGTCTAAATATTTTGTTCACATTTTTTTAACAAAACACAAACAACAAAAAAGGATCCAATAATATCCTATTTTTGGAGCGACCACAAATGCGTGTCACTCATGTGATAAATAAAAGAATTACACTGCCACACAGATAAGTTTTTGTAGTTTTATTTGATGTAAGCAATACAAGTAAAGCTTGACTAGTAAAGCGACAATGGGCGAGGAAAAAGAAAAACAAACCTCACCCATACCACTGCAGCTACAGGTACTGAACAGAGGCACGTGCCAACCATCTGTCCCCTCTGCCTGTGCGCTACTGGCCGTGGCGGTGATTAATGGCTTTTCCCACTTGACTGTTAAAAGTTCAGGTTTGAGGCTGTCTGAGCCACCGTGAAGAAAGCCATTTGTGTTTTTTTGTGAAAATTCTTTTTTGTATATTTGGATTTACCTGATGTCATTCAAGACCCCACCAAGAGCAATACACCCACCCTATGTCAACTTTAAATGCATCATTTCAATTGGAATGAATTATAGATTCATTTGAAAAGTCCTTGGAGTGCATCTGTCTTCGATGGAAGGATCTCTGCTTGCGATAAGTATAGAGGTACACTATTTTTTTATGAAAAAAATATAACCACACACCCTTTTCATATCTTTGTTCTTTTTCTTTCTTTGCATTCTTTCATGACAAAATTGCTCTTATCTATTAGTTTATTTCTTACCCTTCAATTTGATACCAAACATGTACCATTTCCTATTCATTTTGACTTAGTAGAGGCTGTTATCCTATAGCTACTCAAATCAACTCCAAAATTCAATTTTCCGAATACCACAGAACTGGGAATTCTAACACCGGGAGAATGAGTTAATAGTAATTAAAAAGGTATCAAAAAAATTAATTCCGAAATTTTAGGAGACTAACTGCATTGTACTGGTATTAATTCAATACAAAAATTAACAACATATATTTTTTTAAAATTCTTCCTGTATCCTTGTGGAATTTCAGGGAAAGCATCAATAAAATTGATTTTTTACAAAAGAAGTTACATGACTGTGACATAGACTTCATTATATAATTGGTGGTTAAAGACTGAGATCCCCAACTGCCGAATTTTGTCTAAAATGTCTCTTCTAAATAATAATTTACACTTTTCTTTACAGAAAAATCTATCAATATTACTTGGTGCATTAATATACCCATAAAATTTAATTTTGAGCTTTAACTCTTTGACTGATCTATTTTTGGGGGTTTTTCCCCTTGAAAAATTTTGAAAATGGGCAGTTGTTTAAAACGCAGTATAAAAACGTCAAAATGAAATAACAATGCTGTATGTTATATCAAATTAAAGCTTGTAGAATGTAAGGAAATATTATTCAGCGTGAAATTTGAGAGGAATTGTGGTATTATCGTCGGAGAAAGAGCAAAGAATGCGTCATTTAACCCCTAAAATCATCACACATTGACCCGCATTTTGATCCCAAAAATTAGATCTCAATGTAAACATCATTCAGTAATCCAATTTTAGTTACAAAAACAGAATCCAATCGTTCAAAGAAAATGTCATTATAGTTGGATTAGAAACGGTGAATTTACAACAACTTTACTTCATTCTCGTCATTAGTATTTATGGTATGCCTGGCGATCGACCAACTCGTTGAAAAACGGGAAAAAATCAACAAAAACTAATAAACTGCAGTCAAATTCGACTCTCACGGCTTTGTAAGACATTTAGTTAGTGAAGGAAACCATAACATCCGGGTTAGAGCCTCGTACTTCTATTATTTCACTAATTTAGTGTGGTAGCCACTTCGGACACACCGAACAGTAAAGCGAAATGCTTTTTAATGCAATGAGATGCACTGAACAGTTTAAGAGTTAAAGCTATTTTTTTCTTGGTATATCGGAAAACCAGTATTTCGACCATTTGGTATCGTTTGTTACAAATAAGATACCTAGATAAAAACAGTAGCACTTTGGGCTCCATTCTTCCACCCTTTCATTGATATCAGGTTTACTTACAAGGAATAGTATTTGAAAGGAGTATTTTGTTGTTGAAGTGAACCACTAGTCGCCTGAACATTAAAAACTGACTTCCGTTGGCAGTGCCACCATGAGCAGTAGGTAAATTCTGATCAGAAGATAGCAGGTAAGCAGCCAAGGAGTTATACCTTGATCTGAAAGCGATGTAATCAAGGCACTGCTTGAATTTGTCATGATTTGACTGAGTCTGATGGATTCTGGGATTCTGTTCCAGTTTTATAGAGCTAAGAAAGAATGAATGCAAGTGGCTGTCTAGATTTGATGCCAGTATAATTTCCCCTTTATTTAGCCTTGTATTGATTTTATCTATGGTTGTTAACTTTGTATTTATTAATGATTATATTCAGAAAATTATTAATTTCTTTGTAAAATGTTGTAGTTTTTATTATTTTAAGCAGAAAAATACTGCATCCTTGCTTTTTCTCGTCCAATAAAACTATGATTCCCCTTAAAAACTCCTCCAAGATATCACATCCTTTTATTCCTCAACTTATTTCATAAACAAAACTGAAGATGTATAAAAGCTGCGTCCTCTCTACTCTTCTATAAGGCTCCGAATGTTGGAGGATAACCCACTCTGATATGTGTAAATTAGAATTATCTCTCAGGGGACGTGCTCACCTCAAATATCTTAGAATCCACGTCCCTCCGTAATCACTCAG
>JBCIKM010025078.1:0-16331 GCA_039654465.1 Melibe viridis
CCCCCCCCCCCCCCCCCCCCCCCCCCCCCCCCCCCCCCCCCCCCCCCCCCCTCCCCCCCCCCCCCCCCCCCCTCCCTCCCCACAACATATTTGATGTTGCTATAAAAGTAAAATGGTTTCCTCTTGTAAGGATAATATTATAGACAGGAAAATTATAAAACCTGGCCAATGATGGCTTATACTAATGTACTTATGTATTCATATGAGCATGACATATTATGGTAGTGACATGACATGACTTGACTTCAATCTTTTTTTTACCTATTCCACTGTGATGCCTCCCAGTGTGTTGAAGACGAAGGTCGTTTATCATGGGCATCATCCCTTTGGGAAAGACTCCAGTCATGTCAGCAAACGACTGAAAAAAAAAATTGAATTAAGCATTAAAAAATGGAACTGATTGTAACATATAAAAGATACCCACAAAAAAGCCTACTTCAGTTTTTAAGTCCCTCTTTTGAATTGTTTCAAGATTGCTTTAAATGGGAATAAAATATAGCTACATGTATTATGTCTTCAAAGAACAACTTGTGTCACAGCAGAGTGTCCAAATTCAAACTTCATCTTCCCTACGTAAAGAACATTTTTAATCTTAAAATCTAAATTGATGAAAAACATATCAACACTCAATTATTTTAATCTTTCATATTTTTTCATTACAAGTTTTTTGTTTGTTGTTTGATTGTTAATGTGTCCACTCAAACTGTTGATTTGTTTATTTTTTCATTTCAGTGCAAATTTCATAGGTTTGTGTATAAAGTTTTCAAGCCAATTTGAAATACATTTTCAGTTGGTGTTACCTCGCTGACATTGGGAAAATGTTGCTTACTTCATTTATGTGGAACCCTGTCTATAAACTCAATTCATTTCTACCATTGTTCTCGGTTTAAAATTACCATAAGAAATTTAGAAAGCAGGTGATCTACTTCTGAAAATAAGTAAAAACTCAATGTTTGCTGAAAACAAAAAACAAACAAAAAAATTGCATAAAAGAAAAGAAGAGAAAAACACAAGACAAATAAAGCTGATTTCAAAATTTTCCCAGCCGTCATCCTAGGCAAGCACCTTCTTTATGTTTATCCAATGTTTGAAAAACGTTGGTGGAGTGATTCCTAGGTAATTGGACTGTCGTGGTAACCTGTCAAGAAATTTGAAAAGAAAAAAGATGATTTCAAGCACATACTATCATATTCTGTGATGGTATGTCTTCAACTATAAATAATCTTCATTGTATGATAAGAGGAAGTCCTGACAATGGAGATGAATAAAATTGTAAGAAAAGTCCATTTTCCTAATGAATGAAGGTGAAAATTATACAGCTTACACATTTTGAATACCCTTGTCAGGCCTTCCTATTTGAAAGGAGAAAGAATCTTCATAATGAATGAGATTAAATATGTATCTGCAGTGGAAAAAGATGAAAAAGTTCCTTCCTACAATGAAAACAAACATGAGATTGCTCAGCTACACAATTATGTAAACATGAATAAAGAAGTCTGAATATGAAATCCCGGAGGAGCCTGTATTTGTCAGCCCAACCTTAAAAAAAATATCAATCAAAGATGTGATTTAATCATTTTCCATCACCTTTATTATAAGAAAGCAGTTATTTTAGCACTTGAGTGGAAAGTAAGAAGACATTTCCAGTGGAAAGAACAAAAAGAAAGTTTCAATGTCATTTTTTTAAAGAGTTTAGGACAACTTTTTGCATCATTACACTCATTTTTGATGTTGTTTGAAAAAAACATTGTATAATGTCATCCTTTATGAAGGATCATCAAATAAAAGTAAATGTATTAAAGCTTTGAAGAGCACTAGATTTCCCCTTACTAATCAAATATTTTCCTTGGAAATAAAATGATGATTTCTTACATGACTTTCAGATCCCAGTCTCCACATGTAACAAAAATACTTTTGACATCAGTCTCTAAGAGCTTTTCAGAGAGCATCCACTTGTTAAAGTTCTGAAATAAACCAGAAAATAGGGAATCTCTTATTAAGAATTCTTAAAATATTTCAAATAACATAAAACCAAAAAGAAACAAAACAACAAAAAATAACAGAAATGTTTTCCAAAATAAATTCTAGAAATGGCTACAAAATGAAACACAAGACTTTATCATTTGAAGAAGTAGGTATTCAAATTTTCAAGTCATTCTACATGAGAAGATTGTGAAGATATTTAACTTGTGTCTTCACAAACAACACTCCAACACTTTTGCACTGAATCAAGCCTTAATGGAGTAAGTATTCATTTTGATATCACCAGCTGACTCTCTTTCCTTGAGGTTTATGGAATTGGGAAGCAGCAGTATAATTAGCTTTTCATTCTCATAATTTTCAAGACCAGCAATATTTGAGATTTATGTGTTCTACCTGCAAAACTTCAGGCAAATGGGGCTGGTTGTCTACCATTTCTTGAATGATTCCAGTGAGCTGTAAAAACAGGCATGGAAAATTGCTTAACACCAATCATCTGAAATTACACTCCATGATAACATATGGACAACATTAGCAGAAAGATAAAATTTTCACATACCTATTCATTCAATGAAGAAAAGACAAAACGGTATTTTAATATGAAAATGCAAAGTGCTTTGATTATAAAGAATACAATACACAATATAAATCTTTATGCCTAGACTTGTACCTTTAAAATGGAAATTGAAAAAAACCCAAACCAATTTCAAGGCTACAATGTCACTTACTTCAGTGCAAAATGGTGTGAGTCTTGGGTGAGATTGTGGCAACACATATTGGTGGAAAACAGAGTCAACTTGGCATGTCTTTGCATTAAGTTTCAAAACAGGAAACTCGATTATCTCCTGCAAAGAAAGAAAGACAATGATGTAAAAAAAAAAACAACAACAAAGTTTTCAAATAAAATGCCCCTTATTTTAATTAAGAAGCACATGCATCGAATGTGTTTGGTCTTCAGTTGGGGCAGTCATAGTTGCACTTAAAGAATTTCATAGATGACTGATTATCAAGGATTACGACACCTCAACCCATCATAAGTGCTTCAACTCAAATATTTTTAGCTATTGATTAAGCCGAAGCTTCATGTGCTTCAAGATAATCATGACTTTTCACTTGAAGTTGAAGGGGGTAACTTTTATCTATGTGAATAACAAAACAATTTGGGCTCGATTCTTTATAACTCATAGAGCTTTTATATTGATCAGCCTCATATTGTGAGAGTTTCATGAGAATTTAAAGAAATTTTGTATGTTAACCCTTCATTTTTTCCTATTTTATTTTGTTATCCATATCCCTTCATACCGCCAAAGCAGTGTCAGGACCTAGCTCGTGGCATAATGAGAAATACAAGAGGTATTACTCGATTTTAAGCCAAACAATAGTTGCTGTTGCCTTGGTGGGATCTGCTAATTGACAAAGACCAATGAGCCAATTTACCATAGGGCAGATATTAAGTATCTTAAGAAGGAAAAATGCTATCTATAAAAACAATTACAAAAGTGGATATATGGCAAGTCAGGGGACAGAGAATAGTTGGATGCCAGGGCCTAAGTAGTGAAACACGAGGTTTTGGATAGGTGAAACAGGACTTACGAAAGCTGTCTGATGACACCCCCTTTTCCTGCTCATTCCCCTTCGTCACTCTATTTCTATCTCTTTGATTCTGCTTTTCCACCTTCAGCCAGCAAGCACTGTTTTTCTCAGGAATGACAAAAGCTAAGCACTGCAAAATTGATCAATCTTTTAAAAATTTCCTTTGATTCAAAGTTGATTTGATTCTTGTTGCAAATGAAGATTGCAGTTATAGCATGTTATAGTCCATTCCATAAAAAAACAGCCCTTTTACAAAAAACAAAAAAAAAATTGTGGAAAGATTGTTTTAAAATTTTGTCAATGAGACAATTTTGTCTCTTTTGAAAAAAAGTTTTACTAAGATCTGTTGTGTCTAAATAGATGTTTTACATTATACTAAAAAAACAGGCAATTTTCCCCAGCTTTCCTCCATCACCATTTTAAAAGCTTATCGCTTAAACTAAACAGATGTCAAGATTTTGTACATTCAATAGCAATAATTTAACATATTGTAAAAAAACTATTTTGATGCCATCCATTTTAACCAAAAAACTTGTAAACGTTCGAGTACACCACACCAGACTACAAGCTGCAGAGTCATGAGAGACTGTTCATTGTTAACAACAACAACAATGGAGACGAGAATTCTAATCTGGTATGGTAAAGAATCAGCATTTTACCAGAGCCTGTTAATTATTATATTCTTTTTCAGAAAGCCGTTAAACACTGATAAGTTTACACATTGGTCAGACTTTGTTTGCTTCTTTTCTTTTTGTTATGGTCGGAAATGGGCAGCAACAGTGATTAATGTCTTTTGTGAGGAAAAAAGTTCCAACTATTAAGGCCCTGTTTGGTGATATAATTCAACTCACCCGACATATGGCAGTCGTACAGTGTTTCTTCCTTCCCACACACTCTAGTTAGGGTAACCATACAGCATTTCATGTTAAATACCCGACTAATCTCCGGAAGTTGTGCATCACCGTGATGATCACGACTCGACAATCAACTGTAGGGTCCATCTATCCTCCATCAATCTAGTTCTATGATCATGAAAATATCTTCTAGAATTCAAACTGTCATCATACTTTGGCTTCATTTGAGGTCTTATCAAGGCAGTGAAGGGAGGGAAGAAGAGAGGCAGGTAGACTGGGTCGAGTCCATTGTGCCTCAACATAGATTTATTGATCAAATGGGATCAGCAAGAGGAACTTGAAAGTGTAAAGGCAGTGTAAGCGTCATGAGGCTCATCAACAATGTCAGTAATGCAAAAATGGAAAACAATATTCCTTAATCAATAAAGACATTAAGAGGGTTCATTGAGACTCCAGTAAGAAACTGGGTGAGAGCAGGCAAGCCTGGTATGAAGAAACAATACTGAGAAGAACTTAGAAAGTGAAAACCTTACAATGATGTTATGGAAAGAAAGCAGTTGGATCTGGTTAACAAGAGAGGATAAAAGTTTAAATGAGACCTTAGCCATACGATTGATTTGGTTTGGAGACTTCTTTCCAGTGAGGCAGCACAAATCATCATTTTAGGTGTAGAAAGATAGAGCTGACAATCTCTCCTGTGATCTCTTTGTGTAGTCAGAACCCTGTCCACACTGCAGTAAAAGATTTTAACTATATGTTGATGAAACCTTTTCTAGGACAGAGGAAAACATTGGTTCAAAAAACATACAAAAAGAATCGCCATCTTGCCTGCGGTTTAGGTTGATTTCTGTCATCACATGTGGCTTCAAAATCCAATACTAGAAAGAAGTCAAAATTTTGCTTTTCTTGTGATAAACTTTTCCCAGTTTGGACAGATGCCATTGTGATGTTTCTTGACTCATTAAACCACTGTATCGGTTCCCATACTTTTGCACATCTCCTCAATATATTGAGAGACAAATTGCACAACATTTATGGGCGTCAGCTATCGTGATGGTAAATAAAGGGCAATTTTTGACTACCTCCTATTTTCACTTTCGTTTTCTCGGATATTTTAGTTTCATAAATAAAGAGCTACTCATGAATTAAAAAATCCAAAACACCTGTTCTGTTCTTTCTCTTTCTTGCAATTTGCTCGCATTTTAAACGCCTTATGGTTAAAATCTGATGTTTATTGAATTTTGACTGGCGTTGCGTTTAGTCATAAAATAATTCAAATGGAAAAGGTCTTTTGATTTTATGGTATTACAGAATTCCCCTAACATCGTTAAAACACAATTAAATTTCGTTTCACAATAACTTTTCTCATCGTTTCACTTCCGTCACTGTCGGCTTATATCGTCATCAATACAACTTCATAATGGATCCTGTGCCAGAACAACCCACGATGAACAACACTGAAAATGTCACAGCTGGCAATGGAACGGAAAAAATTCCTGCAACGCCCGAGGGCATGGCTGTTGCATACGGAAGTTTATTTCTAATGGCCATAGTGCCGATATTCATCGGATCTTTTCGCTCCGTGACGTACCATAAGGAGCAAAAGGTAAAGCTCAGTTATCAAGGCAAAATTTATTGTTGTCGGGTCAGATGTAGCAGAGGTCTTGCTGTCACTGGAAAGTAGTGATTACTTTCTATTGTCATCGAAATTCTTTTTTTTATTGGAGTTTCCATTTCAACTCATTTAACTCGACACACACCAAAGTTACCTCCAACATCCTCCCACTCAACCCTTTTTCTCCCTACTCCCTCACTTTGGGCTATCCATTCATCATTCACTGCCATTGCATATATTTGTTTCTGCTCTATTTTATTCCCACCCCAACCCCTAGATACCAATTTGCTCTCATCCACTTTTCCCCACCTCTTGTGCTTGTCACAAGGGTAGCTTGTGCTTGTCACAAGGGTAGGTTAGACAAATAAGCAGAAAATAGAATACACAGTGCCCAGGTGAGTCAAAGCCTGTCTTTCTATGGATTTGACTCACTTCGGCACTGTCTGTACCTTTGTCCGTTTATTTTAATCTTTTTCATGTGCCAGCTCCTCTATTTTTCATATGCTTAGATAGATGCTGTGGCGGTGGGTGCAGGAAAATGTGGATGGGGCTTTTAAAGTTTAGGGAAGCACGTGCGCATGTTTGTTATTGTTTTGTGTGTGTGTGTGTGCTGATATAGTGTGAGTGCGCGTGTGAATGTGTATATGTCTCTGTGTGTTTGTCCATTTTTTGGTTCTGGGACAATATCATTCAATACAAGACGGAAAGGAAAATATGTTGCAAACTCATATCAGAATAATTCCATGGACTCGCTGCTCATAAACAATAAACTGACAACAGATCGGTGCAAACACAAGCGTGTGCGTCTTCCTGGGTGTTTTAACTGCCAGTCTGAAAACCGACGCACAGAGTCTGAAAAGTGCCCAGAAACAGTTTATGGATCTTCTGTGTGCCAAACACATCTGTGTGATGAACTGTGTTTTGCTAAATTCCACCAAAACATTTCTGAGTGACAATTAACCCCCTAAAAACAACACACAATGTGCATTTTTTTCGTAATTTACATCTTTATTAATTTTTTTCAAAGAGATTTTTTTTTTACAAACAAACATTTGGTATCAAATTAAGCAGCAATCATTGAGCTTTTAAAATGGTCTAATTTCATAATTTTATCTCTACAAACAGAAGAGATAGAAGGGTTTTTGTGTTGGTGGGTACGATTTTTGACAGAGTTATCTCCCTGTCACCGGGCCTAGATTGAAGTAAAAGGGGAATGGGACTTGACCTTTAAGGGTTATAAACAATAAAGTTAAACCATCAGAGTAGACAAAGGCAATGTCAGGGGGTGTGTAGTTTTTTTATTTTTAGGTGTAAATAACCCTCAACTTTCCCATTACCACTATCCTGCTGAAACGGCCATTGCTTACTCATGCTGTCAGGAGTTGGACGGGAAATGAAACTTTGGTTTCAGAAAGATAAAAAAATATGTATCTTCTTTTTGAGCAGGTGTATGTTGACAAGATTTGACATTGCCTTTTATATATATAGTTTTCTACTCTTAACAGTGGTGTGCTGCTTTTTCTTCTTTTTTTTTTTTTTTTTTGGCAGGATTCTGGAGAGAAGCCGGAGACAATGTCACAGAAAGATGCAGCCATGTTCCCAATCATTGCCAGCTGTGCCCTATTTGGCATTTACCTTGTCTTTCAGGTAAAAAGACAATTATAATATGTCAGTTGTTATATTTGTTTTGAATGAGATTTGGGGACCATTGGTATCATGCAACTTCAATCTTTTAAATTTTCAGTTGTAGAGCCCAAATAGTAAAGAGCCATTTAAGTATTCTTTAGCATGGATTAAAATAGTTGTTGTCTGCTTCTATTTTAATTTTGGGTCTTCTGAGTTATTGGGTTCCTTACATTCATTCAAAAGTCATTGCTTTACTGATTGTCTTGGTTGATCTTTTCTTTTCAAGTCATTCTTTTACTGGACTGTTGCTTTTACTTTGTGTTATTATTTGCTGGGCTTGTGTGACTGTATATTTTTACTGGGAGGCATTTCATAATTTCTTTCCTTTTTTTTTCTGTTTCATTTTTAACCCCTTCATCTCCTTGGTAGTTTGAGAGCAACATAAGACTTACTTTTTTTGTTAACGTGATCTTGTAATTTTTTGTCTACAGTCACAGAATGTTACACCTATCAATGGTACAGTTCTTGAAGAGTTAGATGTCAACATTACATTTGAATACTCTCTCTTGGAGTCCAGTTTGTCAATTGTAATTTTTTGACTTGATATGGCTCATGCGCCAATTTTATGCGGCAAGTTGTAAACTGCTTTGGAAGTGTGACAATTTTTAAAAAGCGCCTTTTTATTTTTATTTTGATGTTTAAGATAAACTCCTAAAGCTGGTCCCCAGAATATTCATCTTTATTTGAGGTGTTTACTCAAAGCTTTAATACTTTTTCTTTCGCCTCTGCAAGCAGAAATTATATCTTGCTCTACCCCAACCATATGTTCTAGTTTTCTTCATCCTGGAGACACTTTCTGTATTTTTTGTTTTACATCTCTACATGCTGTTTCAAAGAAAATTATGAATTTGCACTGTCTGCATGACTCCTGACCTGCTTTTTATGTATCAAGCTAGACCATTACCAAATGACATATCTACTAATAAAATCAGTCCTCAGACTTTCATAAAATTTGAAGTTTTGATTACATATATGAAAATTTCTGCCATTTACACAGCATGTACTATAAAATGTGTTTTCAAGAAATCATTGCTGGTCTATTTTTATAAGAATGAATTTATTATTTACCCACTAGCATTTTGTCTTTTGTGATAAAACTGTTTGCAAATGACTGAACTGATTTCCTTTTATTGCAACAACAGCGTGTTGGGACTTTTTAATGTTTTGCATGTATTTTGTTATATGAATACATCAACTTATATCAATCAAACTGCAATTTATATTGCTTAAAAATGTCATATAAGGCAAGGTGAATGAATTGCTTGATTTCTTTTTCATTTTTATTTTCGTTAAGTTGATCATACTCTAAAGATCAACAAAATGGAATTGATTTATTTGGTCATCTTTGCTTTGTACCGACCAATACATACCGATGATGATGAGTCATAAGATAGCCTTACATCACTCATTGTCTGATTTTTCTCTTGCAATCCAAAGTTCAGGGATTGGGATTCTACTGATTTTTTTGGTATTTACTGACATTTAACAACAGTTGAGACAAGTTCATTCCTCTTTTTAAGAGAAAAATAAAGTTCAATCCTATTCTTTCATAAAGCTACAAGAGATGGACTTAGTTTGCTGATTAGTCCCCATCCCTGAAAGTAACTTTGCTGCACATTCTGCTTGTTGCTTTGATTAAATGAAATTATGTCACACAAACGATAGACATGCTGGACTAACCTGATCTTTAGAGAAATCGATTTAAGTTCATAAAATCTGCACATTTACTCAGGAGATTTGTATAACGGGCCTGTTGCATTTAAATTTTGTGAGACTATTTTATGGGAGAGGAGAGAATGAGTTTTGAAAATCATTTCCTTGTTTGGAAATGAACAGGCTCTTAGAATTTTCACATTTTGCCATTTTCAGAGGAAAATTGTTCGAAATATTCTTTGTCCAGATGATCAATCTGAAATTTTTGAATAGCAGACAGATATGCATAAAAACAAAAACAAACAAAAAAAGATATTTTTCAAGAAACTTTGATGTCAACATTTTTCATTCATTGGCGGAGGTATTTGAGAGATTGGAAAATAGCCTCTGGATTGGTTCTTAGAACACATGCATCAAGCATGTCAGAAGATGCTTGTCTTTCAGAGACATCATTTTACCCTTTTTACAGAGCTTTTTTGTCTCTTTTTTCTTAATCAGATTTTCTCCAAAGAATACATCAATTTGCTTTTGACAGCATATTTCTTCCTGCTTGGAGTTCTAGCCCTGACTCATATAGCTGGGTGAGTAGTAATGTAACGGTTATCTTCTACGTTCCTATAATTTAATGTTGCTGATCTGTATTCACAATGATATTCTGAGTGGAAAAAAAAGGAAGAAATTTTCTTCACTGGCATTCATGTGTTCTCCTTTTAATTTTTTCAATGGATAGTATTGAAACAAAAAACAAACAAACCAGAAGCAGAAAAACAAATTCATTTAAAAAGTTAACTGGAACCATTCGAATATTTACAGTGACGATGAAAATGAAATCAGTTTTCTTACCTCTTTATTTTATTATCAGTCATATCCTTTAGTTTAATTTAAAACTAATTAAACTTTTCATTTCTTTTGCTTTTTTTTTTTTTTTTTTTCCCTCTTATGTCTCTCCTCTTACTTGTTTTTTAAAGAAAATGTGTCTATCTCTTTTGCAGGCCAGCCATTAGTAATCTACTGCCAGGGTGCTTCCCTAATGAAAACTACCAGCTTCTCCTAACACAAGGAAAGAAAGAGAAAAAAGAAGGTACATCACAGACGTACATTTATTAATTTTTATTGGTGATGTAAAGGGAGTTTTGTTTTGTTTTTAGGTTATTTTTGTGTTTGATCCTTCAAGTAAACTTATTCAAATTAATCTTGGATGGGTACTATGATGGCAGATTGTAATTCATGCTACCTAAGACTTGATGGACATTTGTGTGATTGCTTCTCAGGGGAGTTCATAGTCACCTTTTTAATGTTTGGAAAATATTGATCTAGATGGTGAAGAATTTCCCAAGTGAATCAAAAAAAAAAAAAAAAGATTAAAGGGACAGTGGCAGAGGATTTGCTTTAAAGTTTGACAGAATTTATATTTCTATTTTTTTCTATCCTTTTTTTTTTTTTCTCTCAACAGACATTGTGAATTTTGAATTTGATAGGAAAGATTTGGCAAGTCTGGCAGTGTGTGGAGTGATTGGAGTCTGGTACTTGTGGAAAAAGGTAGGACTCTCAGGATTCTCTGTCTTCACTTGGGGCTCAGAATGTGAATACAACTTGCTTTATACGAGAGTCAAACAACAACGTGTAACATGTTAATAAATATAAGGGCTAGATAAATGTCCATGTTTATTTATTTATTCAATTTTCATTACCTATTTTTTATAACTGAATATTCAAAATTCAATTACATTAATCAAAATTCTAAGGTTTTAATAGATACACAAAAGTGTTTTCAATTTGATCCCCAGGTAGAATAGCATTGGTTTTTGAGAATATTAACTCCAAAAGTTTTAACTGTTTTGGTAGGGGGAGGGGAGGATTTTTTATTTTAGAGACCTTTTATTTCTTTAGACATGTGTAAAACAGTCTCATAATATTGATATTGAAGCTAAGAGATACATAGAAGAGGGAATACACTTTCTGAGTCTTGTTAATTCTACTCATTAAGTCCATAACATGTATTTCTTGTACTTATCTATTAGCACTGGATTGCCAACAACCTGTTTGGATTGGCCTTCTCTATCAACGGTGTGGAACTCCTCTCCTTAAACAGATTCAGCACAGGCTTTATCTTACTGGGTGGCCTGTTTGTCTATGACATCTTCTGGGTGAGTTTCTGTCTTTTTCTCCCATTGACAGTGTTCAGGATATTGTCCTCTCTGTGCAGATCAAGCCTTTGAAATATTACCCAAAGAAGTTAAGGACCACATAACATTTTCAACAGTGACCTGAAAAATGCAAATTTCAAAATCTGAGAATGGGTCTAAAGCATTTTATTCTCTTTTTTAATATGTGCCATGGGACTCATAAAACCTTGGCCTTAAGTTGTTTTAAAAGTGATAATGCAGTGTGGTCTTTGACTTTTTTTTTTTTTCTTTTTTTTCTTTTTTTTTTTTGAGGTAGTTTATACTCTGAACTTTTATTTGCTCTTAATCATGAAATCTGGACTCATAAGTGCAATTTTCTCCTGTTCAGCAGTTTTCTACTGAAAAGAAAACTCAAAGGGGAAAAAATCAATAGTTATGACTGGTTTCACAAAGGACTAATTAGACAAAACCCAGAGAGTAATTTTTCAAGTAAGCACTTGTTGAATGCAGATTTTTTACAACTTGTGAACGTGTGTGTTTAAATTGAAAGCCATTTATGTTCAGTATAAGCGAAAATTAATTCTTCCATATCCACTGATTTTTTTCTCTCATATCTTTTTTGGTTTGTTTATTTTACAAAATTGAATCCATGAATTATCATTATAACTAGTTCTTTTGCCTGATATCTGTTTTTAATTTCCTTGTAAATGACAAATAATCAGGTACATGGATTTCAAATCTTAAAAAAATAGATAGAAATTATAATTACTTCAGCAAGTTTTAATTTCTTATCTTTATGCAGGTGTTCGGCACAAATGTAATGGTCACAGTTGCTAAGTCCTTTGAGGCCCCTATCAAGTGTAAGTATTTTTTTGTTGTTGTTATAAAATCTCTTCTTCATTAAAGTGGTGAATGGAGAGTTTTATTTTTAATCTTAATCTGTGAACTTTGACTGCATTATTTTATGCCATCAAATGCATACCAGACGCGCACACACGAGTTCAGTTTTAAAATCAGAATTGAAATCACTGCAGGCACCACAGTGCTGTTTGAATTGGATATCCAATGGTCATTGCTTTGACTGTTTCTTATAACGAAGAGGGGGAGGGAAGGGAGGAGAAGTTGTAATGTCACATCGAGTACTCACTTATATTATACCCTTTTCCTCCACAGTGGTCTTTCCCCAAGACCTTTTAGAGAATGGGTTGGCTGCCAAAAACTTTGCAATGCTTGGATTGGGAGACATTGTGATACCAGGAATCTTCATTGCATTATTGCTCCGTTTTGACATGAGGTAAGGCCTATTCTTAAAACCATCCTACACAGATCTAAAATGATTATAAATGTGCCAACTAAAATCTTGTCTTGTGTGATCAATCTTGATGTTTAATTTTTTTGCTTGTGGAGAAAGAAAAATTTATTGTTGAAGTAAAATTTTAATCTTTCTTATTTCTTATTAATATTCACTAATAAGAAACTTTTTTTTGAAGAGAAAGCCTGCTTACATTGATTTTTTTCTCAATTGGGTTGTCCTTTAAAAGGTTGGTTTTGGGTTGTTTTTTTTCTAAATAACTCCCTATAATTGGGAACCCCCTTGTCCGATGATATACTAGAGCAGCCTGGTAGTGCTTTGCTGCAGGAGTTTGAACACAATAACCTGTTTCAACAATGAACTTAATCCATTTACTTGATTTTAATATATAGAGTATTTCATCATGTAGTTTTATATATTTTAATGGTCAGCTTCTTTGTTTCTAGAGGCTTTGGTTATCTCTGTTGAGAAAACCTTTCTAGCTAAGGTGTTTGGTTTTTGTTTTTTTTTACCAACTGCAGATGGAGTATCTGGAAAAATGGTCTCATCTTTAATATAAACTTAACTGTGGTGGAGTTAGGATGGGTTATAACAAAGGCATTGGTAGGAAATCATCATTGTACTACCATTTGACTTATATGTAATTGGCTTTTTATGTTTGAAATAGCAGGATTAATAATTATATTCTAACCATTGTTCATTTTTTTTTCCTCTATTGTTTAATCAAGTTTGAAGAGAAAAAGCACAGTATACTTCTATGTTGGATTTGTGGCATATTGCCTTGGTTTGGGTACCACCATCTTCATCATGCATTTCTTCAAACACGCTCAGGTACAGTATACACCTTATCCTTTCAGATCATTTGTCATGTGTTGATTTCTTCCAATTGATTCCCCCTTTCTCTCCTAGAGAGATCACAATGCAAAGATAGTTAAAGGTTATCTTGATGGGAGAGATGTTCCAAATGATTTGTGAAAATATTCATATTGGTTACGTCTTTGCTTTCCGCAGCCTGCCCTGTTGTACTTGGTGCCAGCATGTTTAGGACTGCCCACATTTGTAGCATTCGTCATGGGAGACACCAAGGCCATGTTCAGGTAACTTTTCTATCTTGGCATCATGGTGCATTTAAGATTATCGTCATGTATTTATCCACTTTGTGGGCTCAGTAACGCAGTTGGTAAGATACCGAACTCCCAAGGTGACTAGTGCTATTGAGATATGCCCTCAGGTAGATGGATGTAAACCTCTCAGGTTCCCCTGGTAGAAGACAATGTTGTCTCTCTTCCTGAAAAATTGTAACACTTGAGGCCTCGACGAAAGGCACTATATAAATGCACTATTTAAATTTTCTTTCCCTTCTTATTTATGTGGAAAGGATTTTTGTCTCCTACATGTGAAATGAGTAATACAGATTCTTTTCTCCCCCCCCCCAATGGATATTTTGAATCCATTGTACTTGTACTGATTTACCTTTGAGGTCTTGAATCCCAGAGAAACTTACTTTTATTCCTTTTTTTACTTTTCTCTAGTTATGAAGATCATGGTGAGACACCAGAGGCAACCACTGTGAAAAAAGGCAAATGAAAAGATGACCGCAGATGAAAACGGACTGCATGACGCATTCTCCTCTCTGACAGAAGACGAAAAATTCTCCTTGTTTTCTCTTCTCATCCAGGATCAGGAATGGCTTTTTTTTTATTTTCTTTTTTTTTTTTTTTCTTTGTCTTTTGTCTTGTCTTGCTGTACCAGTTTTTCTCTTTTTTTTTTTCAAGGATATGACAAGTAATGATATTTTAATTTCATTCAATAATTATTTTCGATTTTTCTTTTATGTTAATTTAGTCTTAGAATCAACCTAAATTTTCCTTTTATCATTTAAGTTATTTCTCTCCTGAGCTAAATTCATTGTTACAAATGGGTTGTTTCATTCATTTTTTCTCTTTTTCTTTTGTTGTTTTATTTGTTCTTCAACAATTCATAATTTGATGAGTGCATTTTCTCTTGTTCATACATGTTGGTGGTTGGTTGATTAACATTGAATTGGCTTTGAGTGAGTAGACGTGACTAGAATGAATTGAAGGTTGAGTGTGGTTTTAAATTCAACTACCATGAGTAATTATTGAGTAATATGCGAAATGTCAAGAAGACATGCTCTCTCAATATTAATTTCCTCACAAGCTGTATGTTTTGAATCTTTTGTTTATAGGTTTAAAAAATGTATAGTGTCACATTTATTACTCAGCTTGTAATTATACCAATGAATTATCTCTTTCATGGGTAATATCATATTAACCACAGATTTTGTTTCAAAGTCATTTACATTGCTATCATCATTAGTCATAAGGTCATTTTCAGTTGAAAGGCTCAGCATTGAACTAGTTTCACATGGTATTCATTGAGTAGTTTAGAACAAGATATTTCATCATAGTTTTGTCAATAACTTACCACAACAGCTGTTTTTAACATCAATTTTTTTCCTTTTTTGTAAGTGAAAATTTCTTTTGTGATGCTTCATAAAGTGATAGTGGCTGACTGCTAAATGTAGGGTTTTGTTTGGGTTTTTTTCAAATCATGTAACAATATATGTTTTTTAATATACTTTACAAAGCTTTGCACGCTATGTATTGATTGACTTAACTGTATGAGTGAAGTTGAGGTTTTACATTACATAGGGACATATTTTGATTGGAGGAAGTACCTAAACTGAAGTAATTGCTCCACATCTGTGATGGTATTTGTTAGCTGTGAGAAGCCAGCCTTGTATCAGGAAACAGAATGTATTGGATTCAGCAGGGCTAACACAAGTGACAGCAATTCACCAATTAACAGGGATATCAGGATTTTCCGGGGGGTTTCTTTTATCAGCCGTTTATTATTTTATTTTATTTTTTTTTCTGTGCTGCGTTCAATTTTTTATTTCTATGAACTTATTGTTTACTTTTCTAAGTAGACACTCTGGTGCAGGCAGTTAGCAAGTGTCCCTTGTGGGCACTTCTACTTATCTTTTACACTGAATCTATCATCTTACTTTTCCCTTTTTCTTTGATGTCCTGTTTTTGTTTTGTCTTGTTTGCAACTCAGTGGTCATCCCTTATTTCATGCTTTTCGGTACATAACTGCAGGGTCACAATAACACATCAAGTACTTTTTATACACAAATGGGGTTTAATGATCCTGGGTCTTCTGAACCAGTATGCTATCATGAGTGTTTGGCATTGCTTTTTTTTTAATTGTAAGGGGAGGTGATATTTTTTAAAACCATATCTTTGATGCTGATATGTGTTTTGAGAGATAATATTTATTTTTTTAGTGTAAATCATCTCTTTGGGGTTTGATCTGTTCCCTCTTTGAAGTTATTCTTTCATCTAACTTTCCTCTGGACTCCTTTATGACTTCACATGTCATGGTGGTCTGTCCACTGAGGAATTGAGATTGGAGGCGTCCTTGGTACCTCTTCTACTTCTGTTTCTTTTCTTTCACTGAAGCTTTTTGTCTTACTTTTTCCCCTA
>JBCIKM010025188.1:0-16325 GCA_039654465.1 Melibe viridis
ATACGGGATTCAGGCGTGAGACGAGAGAACGGGAAAACGGTCCCCGATTCTAACTCGAGTCAAACGAAGTAGGTAGGCAACAACGGGGGAATGTGCTCGCGTGGAAGGAAAATACTATTCGCTCCATTATTTAGCACACTGGCAAACTTTTGGTCAGTTGGCCGTGCAATTTTCATTCCAATAACCCTGGCTGAATACAGTAATTAAGGAAGAATAATAAAATTACTTTGATTGCAAACCTCTCATGATATCTGGATCCATTTCACAATATGAAGCGAATAATTTATGTTATGAAGCGCTAATCGTTTCTGGGACCAGAGCCCCACCCCCTCCCTCACCCGATATTGAAGCAGTGATTCGGGAATCTGACATCGAAAAGATAACCTAAAAAGCAAAAATGGTGGTTTCAATAAAAATTCTGACAAAGGCAATTATGATTCCTATCAAAATTCAAATTAAATTAAAAGTTTCTCTACACAACTTTACGATCAACAGCAAATTTGCTATAACTTTGCTAATTTTGTTGACAATTCTCTGCTTCTTAATTTTACTTGTATGGATGACGTAGGGGGTTCATACTGGGCACCAGTTTTGGCCTTCAAACAGGGAATTCACTCTTTCCAGAAGTGTGTACAAATCCTACTCACAAGTACTGTTTGAAGGCCTACCAAGACAAAACTTGCTCTTGGTGTGTCTAAATTATGCCCGCATCGACAGTAATACTCAGTTCCACTGAGTCAGTCGATATAATTGAAGAAGAAGAAGAAGAAGAACAGTTTGCAAGAGGCAAGAAGGATCGGTTTGATGACGAGAGACAGAAAACAAAGAACTTCAAATGGAATACAGAAGAACAAATGGGTTTTTTAAAAATGAAAGAAGTAATACAAATGAACATCTCAATAGCCTAAAAATTGTAAAAATTAAATTGCACTATTATTTTCCAAGTTTGGGTGTTGAATGTATGTATAATGGCAACTATTACGCGATGGTTTTTTTTTTTTTTAATGACGAAAAGTGCGTGTCTGGTAGAAACTATCGATCACTTCATTACGACACATTGTTTATAATTGTAGATTTTAAAACCCTCTCGATGATGATTGATAGGGTAGCTAGCCGAGCAGTGATGAAGAGAGAGGACGTGCATAATAAGGCAGGGTGTCACCAGGCCAACACGGGACGAGTTTCCAAAAAAAGTTTGTCGCGTTCGAGTTTCTATCACGGTTCCGCTTATTATCCCGTACTTTTTGTAATGTTAATAACTGCCAATCTATGAATGTCCAACTCATGCAAAAATATCATCTTTATAGAAAGCCGGCACCAATTTCATTAGAGGGATCTCCAAGTTATTCCGATACCGTTTGTCCGCAATGCCCCGCCCGGCGTCCGAGGGGCGAATGGAAATGAGGGTCAACGATAAGCGCTCCGCGAAGTTAGCGGGCAGCGACGTTAGGAGATCTCTGGCGCGAAATCCCCATGAGAATGGATGATATTGTTATGCAAATGATTGGCCGATTGCCCACTGTTTCTGGCTCGGAGAGAACAACGAGCCGGTAGCGTAATGTGTCCTTAATAATTCCCGTTTTGGGAGCAAATGCAGGACTGTTATATATCATCGTTACTAGTCCTTGTCTATCGATTCGTAACAAAATGTACGGGGGAAATTACAAATGCCACAGATGAAGGGAAAATATTACGTGAAGTAATGAAAAAGGGTATAGGAACAAAGAGGAGGTATCCATCATATTTTGAGAATATGCAGATTGACTCATGAAACTTACATACAGATGAATGCTGATGACGCTTTGGGATAGAACAAAGCATTACAAAGTTCAGGAAGATCACAATAATATCACCCTGTCGTAATGGCTGGAATCAACAAAAAAATAATAATAATATCATTTGCAATTCCTGAATTCATGAATGACAAAGCTGAAATGTGTGGGGCATCATCATATAATTCATTGTAGAGGCTTTATGAAATCATTTCTGTTCGTGTTGTCAAGCAATCCTATTGTTTCAATGGCTTTCTAAATAAACATGCCTCTCTCTACCTATCTCTCCCCTCCTCCCTCTATCTGTTTCTCTACTCTGCCCACCTCACCTTCTCACATCCCTTCTCTGCATTGAGTGCCAGTTTGTGCTTGAGAGACCCCCCCCCCTTCTCTCTCTCTCTCTCTCTCTCTCTCTCTCTCTCTCTCTCTCTCTCTGTCTGTTTGTCTGTCTGTCAGCATGTCTCTCACACTTCCCCTTTTCCGTAGGTGTCTGTCTCTGTCTATGCCTCTGTCTGTCTGTCTGTCTGTCTGTCTGTCTAACTGTCTGTCCATCAGTCTGTTTGTCTATCTCCTTCTCTCCACCTCTCAATCCTTTGTCATATTGTGCATCTTTGTATCACAAGCACGAGGATTGTGGCAGGTAAATGCACATCGTCAGGCCATCTCAGCAGGTGGGGAGATAAATCAAAAGGCTTATTGGCCAACGGTGTAATGAAAATATGGTTTGATTTGTATAACACTGAAACAATTAGGTCATATTGTGCTTAAAAAAAGAAAAGTAAATGAGATAGTTTAAGCCAAAGATAACAGAGAAGGAGAAACCGCCAGTACCGCCTTACAGCAAGCCATGATTGATGAATAAGAGAACAGGTCAAGAGATGGATAGCTTGATAGGTTGGTGAAGATGGACAGATGGATGGATGAATTGATGGAAGATGGATCGATGGATGGATGAATAAATAGAGGAATGAATGGATGGATCGATGGATGGGTGAATGGATGGAACGATGGATGGATGACTAAATAGAGGAATGGATGGATGGATGGATCGATTGATGGATGAATGGATGGATCGATGGATGGATGAATAAATAGAGGAATGAATGGATGGATCGATGGATGGATGAATGGATGAATCGATGGATGGATGAATAAATAGAGGAATGAATGGATGGATAGGTGAGTGAATGGATGGATGGATGAATGGGTGGATAAATAGATAGTTGGACGAATGTATGGATCGATTGATGGATGGATGGTTGGATGTATGGTTGGCTGTATGGTTGGATTGATGGAAAAATTGATGGATAGTTGGATGGATGGATGAATAGATGAATAGATAAATGAATGGATGGATGGATGGATTGACAGATAGATGGATTACTGAAAGAAAGATTGTAGTATCAACTGGATTATAGGTCTATATCTTTTGTTTATATTTCTTACATGCAAAGTAAAACGTTGACATTAGTGATATTTTATGGATATAAAGATTTATTTTGTTTCATGGATCTACTTTTACCAAGACCCCGCAAAGAACCCCCCCCCCCCCCCCCCCCCCCCCAAAAAAAAAACCCAACCCCCCCCCAAAAAAACCCTAAAAACGTTGCTCATTGATTTATACCCCTTACTGATTTAAATCTGCTTTACTATAAGATTATTGAAAGCAAGTTTACCAAAATCTTGTAGGTTGTAGACAGGAAAGGGAGAAACTAAAATGATGGGGAAGAAGACGGAAATTAAATAAGAGAGACAGATTAATCAAAAATCGATCGGTGTGGTTTGATAGACAGAATGGAAACCTAAGACACAGGTGGAGCTTGTTGACTGAGTCAGGTGGACACATGATCTCCATGCTGGAGGGCGCGGGTTCAATTCCTACCAGCACAAACGCACTGACCAAACTGCGGCCCTTCACTGTGGCTGAGGCCTGAGTTGTCCCAGTCTTCCTTTGGGACGGACCCAAAAGACAAATGGTTGGATGGAAGGACAAAAATGGTATAAAAAAAGGGAATTTTATCTTAATCTCTTTATTTATCTTTTTGTCTTATGCCAGTGTTTTACCCAAACACCTGCCAAAGCCATTAATGCTTGTTGTTGTTTCCAAGGGCAAGAAATTTCACTCTGGCTGTCTCACTTCACTAAGGTGTGAATGACTATCTGGCTTCAATGCACCATTATCTTTGCATTGCTACAAATAATATATTTCATGATTCTGGAGCCAAATAAGAAGCACTTTACGAGGGCAATGCTTCAAAAAGAGTCAGCAGGGGGTTCCTTAACAACTAACAGAGCACAAACGAACAATCAGTACTTCCAGACACATTTTGCCTGGTCATGTACCTGTGGCATGCAATGTTTTCTTTTCAAAGCAAAAATTAAAATTTAGTCATTCCATTTTATTGATCAACATCCTGAACTCCCAGTGTGATCCCTGGCAAGGTCTTCAATGCAGCATACAAGCTGATAAACACTCCCATTTGAAAAATAACCATAAATCAAGACATAAAGAATAACAATTTGGAAAAACGAAAACAAAAAAGTAAAAAGAAAAACTGGAAGGAACAACTACTTAAAATGTGTACATTATGCATGCTTGTGCGTGTGCATGTGTGTATGTGTTTGTGTGTACACTTGTGCATTTCCCTACTATGATCTGTCGATGCCAATGTATAGGTGTGCTAGTCCCTATCGCGTTTGTGCACCAATGTGTTTGTGTATGTGTGTGTGTGTGTGTGTATGTGTGTGCGTCTGTGTTTGTGTGTGTGAGTGTGTGTGTGTATGGGTGTGTGCGCGCTGAACAATGCTATTTAAGGATAGTCAATCACCTTTGCCTAAGGAGGCGTGTTGCTTGTGTGAATCAAATGACAAGTTGTCATGTTTATGGAAAATAAAGAATTATTATTATTATTATTATTATTATTATTATTATTATTATTCTTATTATTATTATTAAAAAATACAAGTAAAAATGACAAATTGAAATTTGAGATAAATTTCCATATCTTGACCAGTCTCATTTTAGAAGGAGAGAAAAGTATCATTTTGACAATGGTATCAAGTTTCTTATTTTTATAGGTTGAGCATTAATGATGACACCCAGGTTTTGCTAAGTCAATTAAAAAAAAAAGTCTTTTTCCTTCTTTATGAAAAAACCTGTGATAGAAAATGGCTGTCAGTCATTGAACTCTTTGGGCTTAAAATTTATCATATACATGAATCTACTGTTTTTTCTTTTTAGTGAGGTATTTTTTTTTTCTAAGTGAAATCTACAAAAGTATTTACATAATGCTGAAGCTAAAATGTATAATTTGATTTAAAAGTTTGAAACAGTTTCATGCATAACATGAAGGCATGGGGGCGGCCGAAGAAGTATGAGAGTTGTCCTAGTGCTTACCTCCTGCCAGTTCCTGCTTTGACTGCATCACGGTTGAAGTTGGTGTTGCCTAAAGAGAAATCCTCAGCATTGCCACACAACAGCTTTGGAAAGACGGACTGTTTCTCATAGCGATCCATATCATCATAGATATTCCCGTACATGAAGCCATTCATAAGAGTAGAGTGGGCATGAAGGTCTATGTAAAAGTCCATATCATATTTCTGGTTAATGTGGGAGAGAGGCAATGAAAAGGAAGAAAGTAATATTTCAATGGGATGTTTAAAAATGCCAATCAAAGTAAAGCAAGAAGAGAAAAATTCCTGTAAAAATTGAATAAAATCCAATAAAGCTCCTAGTGTAAAATATCCACAAGAGTGACCTCTTCATGATGGAAATGAAATGAAGAAAAAGAGAGAGAAAATTTAAAGTATCAGGGACATGCATAACAAGGTTTGTACAGTTTAACAGTGAAATGTTCACTTTTTGATTTTGATTCTGTAAAGTTGTGATAAGCATGCCCAAATAAGGGCTCAAAATTGTACCTTGGAACTTGACAATCAGGACTTATATTTACACAGAGACTGTTATTACCGTAGAAAATGGTATTGATTGATTATGATGAGTAAGAGTTGGATAAAGAAAAACATACTCATAATTCATCTGCTCACCTGATTTCTATCGAGTTCCATGAGCAAATTTTTTGTAGCATAAAGAGTAGGGTGTGCCCAAGGAGATGGTTCTTGCCAATGTCTGTTCAAATCAAAGCCCATTAAAGAGCATCTGTAAAAGAAAGGAGTGATTATATTATTTTTCATTCCAGGTACACAATCGATATCCTAAATTGTCTGTATTTTTCCTGCAGGCTGTGATACTAATCACTAAATTTTGATGATCTTAATTTGGAATTGGTAGGAGTTCATCACTTCATGTGGCAATACAAGAACACAGGACATGACATGTAAGATCTCCAAGAAAACATCGGAAAGGCTGTTCAATAACTTGGACCATGCCATTCCATTCATGAATGAGGGAATATGAACTGCCCAAAGTACAGTTGGTCATAACGAAGAGTAAGATTTAGAGAGCAGATAAAACCCTTTCGATATAAACACTGAGACTTGATAATCGGTAGCAAATTACAAATCACACAGAGACAAAAATAAAATAAGCCAAATAATTTAATTTATGCAGAAACTTTGGTGCCAATTTCACAATAACCAAAATCTTTCAATCTGTGCAACAAGCTTATGATAGAAAGCAACCTTACTTTTTCTACAACTCCACAAGTGAAAAAGGGCCAAAAACCGATGTAATGTTGGTTTAAGCTACTATCTTTGTTAAAACCATTAAACACCCTGGGGAAATTTCATATCTGAAAAGCTAAGTGAATAGCGGAGGAAACTCATCCTCAACCTTTTCTACAAACTGGCCTCATAAAACTTGCTTATTATCATAATTTGACACTACAAGCTTGAGGAAAATGATGAGAATCTTTTGGCCCCTAAAAATATCAAACTAATAGCTGTAAGACAGATGCAGACTTGATGACATAGAAGGTATAATTATGCTGAGAAGATGGAAATGGACTGAACACGATGTCCGCATGAAACGAAAAACACCAGTAAGAGTTTCTGTGGAAATGGACTGAACATGGTGTCCCCATGAAACCAAAAACATCAGTAAGAGTTTATGTAGAAATGGACTGAACATGGTGTCCCCATGAAACCAAAAACACCAATATGAGTTTCTGTGGAAATGGACTCTGGAAGGCCAATAAAAGGGGCAAGATTGAAACAATCTTTAGGATGATGACCAAGGAGGACAGCGATGAGATTGTCCTGGGCAAAAGTAAAGATGATGGACAATGGTAGTCAAGTGGTGGGGATTCTTTGTTATTGCCCTAGGATGGCGGATGGCTCATTGGTAAGCCTGCTGTTCTGGCAGTGGCCAGGCGAATCGGTGCTGTGGCAGGTCCTGGGTTCGATTCCCTCCTCCGACGGCTTCCTGTTTTTTTCCTTTCTCTTTATGGCTTTGATTCACCTCAGCACTGTGCCTTTACTATTTTCTGTTCATTCTCATCTATTTCCAGTGCCAGCTCCTCTTTTCTTCATTTTCGTTATTGCCTTATAAACCAGTAAGTGTACAGGACCTTGCATAAGTTAGGAAGGATTCTCAGAGCCTTGTGAGAAGGTCTTCAGTTTGGGATGAATAAAGCATTATCCTATCTTATCTTTTCTTTTTTGTCTTACTTAGGCATCATCAAAAGCCAATGTATATTATTAATCAGAAAGAAGTAATATAGTTAAAGTTGTTCACATGTTGAACCACAAACAGTTATTACATATGTAATAGAAACAAAATAAACATTAAGTTCCATAAGGTTTTATATCTGAAAATGGTTTATTTTTCATGAATCCTGAATGCTAAGATTATCTGGAGAAATGATATATTGTAATGAAGAAAAATGATGGTTGAAAGGAGATTGATAAGAATTGGAAGGGACTATATCACTGATGTTAAGGGGAAAGTGAAGCAAACAATGCATTGAAAGAAGGATGAAAATACACAACAAAGACCTTAATGTGAGAATAAAAAAAGAAAAGAGAAAGAGAGCTGTGAGATATAAGATGATACAAACTTAAGGGATCTAAAACGGATAAAAGAAATTGAAAAAAGTAATTCTTTGAAATCAGATTAAAACAAGGAAACTTGTAGTAATAATGATAATAATAAACTACAGTTCCATAGTACCTGTAATTTCCAAGGTAAACACCATCTGGATTCAACATAGGAACAATTTTGAACACTAAATTCTCTCTTAATATCTTAGCAATTGGATGGTTGCTGATCAAAAAATCAATCACACCTGAAAATAAAGTAGAAAAATAAATCACTTCTGACATTATAAGCCAAGCATATTTCAAGTAGTTTGAGTGAAACTGATTTAAAAAAATATTTGAATATTTTGTGGCGCTTTGTAGAAAATTAGAAGACTCCATCACTAATAATTTCTGATGCAATATTATATCTGCAGTAAATTGTTGCTTTCAACCACTTCTGAACAAGAATATTTATAACTCACAGCCTTCAAAAGACAGAAAAATTAAGTATTTTTCAGCGTTTAAGAAAGCTGTTGAACAGAGAGGATGAAATAGTTTCAACTGGTGCAATTTATGGATGTTTGATGGTGGTTTATTTTCACTGTGTTTTAATTAATATTTGGCTTCTTTTTAACTAAACAAAATTCATAAAAATGTTTACATTCCAATCTTCCAGAGTTTGGATTACAGCACAATGGATATGATGTCAAAGTAGTAAAACAATCCAATGCTCCAACTTGAAATTTGATATACAAAATTTTGAATATTTTCTGACGCTTTGTAGAAAATTAGAAGCCTCCATCTCTACTAATTTCTGAGATCTTCAAATTCTTGATCAGGGTTGTTCAAAAGCACAATCTTCAGGAGCTATGACATCGTCTCAATACCCCTTGTCTTTGATAGTTGTTTGTGGAAATCTTATTAATCAATTATTTACTGCAAAATTCCACACGAATATACTAAAAAGGATAATTTTATAAGTGTTATGATTTCAAATTGTTTCAATGGTAGGAAAATAAAACTACAATCGACCAAAGTTAAAATTTTTTCCCTTACACTTGATATATCAATTTGAAAAACACATTTGTTTTAAATGTGTTAAAGTTTTCTTTAAAATAATAAAAAGTGAAAATAAAGCATCAAATATTAAAAATAGATCTTTGTAGGGAGGATTTCTAAATTAAGATTTCTTTTCAGACCATATTTACAAATTACTAGAGCTGAGTTTACATAATTACAACAAAAAAGCTCGATTAGAGCTGCTCTGCTGGGATAGCAAACTAGCTCTTAACCTAAGTAAAAATATGAAAAAAATATCCAGGTGCAAATAATAGTAGAATATATACCATCAGGAAACATTGCATATTTTTCCTTTATTTTGGGCAACAAAATGTGTTTTTGGCCTGAAACAGCACCAGTTTTCAATTGATAAACATTGCAGTTTGAAATACAAAAACCTTTCACCTTGACACACAAATGAGGATGGGGTTTCTCCTGGGTGAACTCTGGCAGTGATAAGAACAGTCTTCAATTTCTCCATTTCAGTGGTAGATAGATCTGGACTTGCAATAGTCAACAAATCCAATCTTCTTTGTTGCTATTTTTCCCCAAAAAAACCCAACAAACGGAAAGTTGTATCAGGCAAAATATTTGTTAGCCTAATACAACAAAGATAAAATGAGTTGAATAAAAAGTTGATACAATAACAACAATTTAAATGATTTTTAATGAAAATTATGGCTAAAAATACATATAAATCTCATATCTTTATTCATGGCATGATTATTGAACTGAAGAAATATCAGTTCTGAACAGAGGAGTTGTAATTATACGAGACATGTTAACACATAATGATGAATCATGGAGCAATCTACAATAATATATTTCACCTGAAATAAAACCCTGCTATTGAGATAACATACTCTGATTAAAAAAGACCAACTCACAACAGTTAAACAAAGAAGCTCTCTGTTGAAGAAGTCATAATTTCTTTTTTCCAAGTTGTCCAAATAGTTTTGAAGACGGGTGTAAGAATATGGATAACAATAGCCAAACTGATAAACTTCATCTTCTCGGTCAAAAACGAATGCAAAGGACATCACATAGTTCTTTCGATGATCAGGACATCGGTAGTAGTAAACATATTTTGCAGGTATGCGCACCCTAGAATAGATATTAAAGAGTAAGAGTTGATGCAAAGTATATTGTGAGATAAAAATGAAGAACAAATAGGAAGGAAAAAAGTTTGAAGACAAAGCTGATTGTATTCATATAATTTTGTAGGATTATTTGGCAACCATACAATCAAAAGAAATAAAAAAAAAAATTCTTACAATCTTAAAATATGCATATGAGAGAGCAGGACAGTAAAGACAGAGCAAAGAGACACACCATTTTGGTCTACTGGTAGATTTGATGAGGGGAGTCATTCCATCTCTATATAGGGACTTGGTTTTACTGAAGTTGACAATGTTGAAGATGACTCTCTGCATGAAAGTAAACAGTGAGTTTATTTCATTTTTCTGGTTCAGGTTCATACAATGTCATGAGAATACTCAAATAAATTGGTTTGAAAAAATTGCAAATAACGGTATCAACAACTCATATAAAAATGACACTAATTAATAAGAGTCTGGATATTACAGGAGTTGAAACATCTTCAAATGAAAACCCGAGTATCGTCTCAGTTTGCTTAACTCTTTCAACTTTGCAGGACAAATTTTGTGTCCAAATGAGACGATTATTTTCACCTTCTCACTTTTTGTGTTTTAACTCTTTCATAGCTAAACCAGACAAACAAAGTGATGATACTGCTTAGGAATAATTACTAAGTGCATCATCTTGATTTTTTGCCAACAAAAGGGGTCTGCTTTAATCCGACACAAAACACTTTTTGATAGTTTTATCTTTACTTTTTCTAATATTTTAAAATTCTTCACATTGGAACAATTAAAACCCACAATGTCTATTGTATAAAAAATACAATGAGGAAACTACCTGGTCTGCTTTGGTATTTTCAACTGTAAAATTGAACCATACTCGAAACCGAGGATTGCAGGTATCTGGACGGATGAATAAGTCATACTCTGTTTCTGTGATGAAATCCACACGTCCCAAATTTCCTGAAGAGAAAATAATTGTGAATTAAAACAATACTTTAAGTAAATAAATAAAAAATCTAAGATCAAGAGCCATAATTCACTTAAAAAGTTTAAATGAGAGGCTGCAATGGATTAAAAACCACTGGTATGTATTTAAAAGGTCTTCCAGGAAAAACCACAGTTTTGGTCTCACTAGATCAAAGAGCAATTATTCTGCAGCTCATTAGTTAATCTTTGACAATTACTCTTACAAGAAAGAGTGCTCTAGCGAGTTTGCAGCTTTAACTTCGATCTCTAATCTCATAACATGAAACAATGTGTTCCAAAAATGACAGTGATGCATCTGAATCAAGATGTGTTGTTCCTCTACCTAATGTCACTAACCTAGTTTGAATGGTGGGATGCTTGGATAGAGAAGGAAGAAGAAAGTAAGGAGGAAGGATGTGAGACACACATGCACATAAATGCTAAGCAGTATTGCAAGTGATTGTGCAGACGGCAAATACTATTTCTATGTTAAAGTGCTGGACATGGCAGTTGAAGGGGAGAGTACAGATATCAGGTCAATTACACTGCTTCAAGGAAAAGTACAGGGATAACTGCTGGTATCAGTGAAAATAATGAGCAACAGACTAGGTTCCTTGAAAAGATATTGCTTGCTCAACAAATATGACATACACAATGTGAGATGATGCAAATGACAATTTTTGTTTCAAACAGTTTTTTTGTTTTTTGAATCAACAAAGGTAGCATCTCCTGAGGCTTGATGTAGATCACAACTGTTAGTCAGGGTATGTGGAGGATTGGACATACACAATGAATAAAACCAGGTTGAATATCTAAAATAGGTTAATGTCAAGATTTTCTTTAAATATTTTCCAGCTTTAATATCAGTAATAAAAATCTGGTCCAGCTCACCACTCTCGAAACATGCGTCAAATATGAGATGACCCCTTTTAGGTTTTCCACTGTAATTGGGAGGAACTACTGCAAATTTGTTCACATTGCCAACTACAGGCTCTTCTGTGCTGTCTGTTTCACTTCCTGTGGAAAAACAGAATAGAATAATAGCATTACATTGGGTACCGAACAGTATGTACTTGTACTTTGCAGGATTGAAGTGTTTGTTTTTGTGGAAATGTGGGTGTATGGTGTGTATATCTGTTTCAAAGTGTTCAAGTTGAGTGTGCATGTGTAAGAAAGGGGTAGAGGAGAGGAGGCGAGGGGAGTATTTGTTGTTCTTTTCAAAGTTGGTTTAAACATAGATAAGATAAGAGATAAATAAGATGAATATTTATTTGTCCATAAGTTGGCCCATTGTTTTGGTGAACACAGTAACAGATAAAGACATCAATAATATTTCCATTCATTTTTCACAGCCCTTACTTCTCTTCCATTTTTCCACAATGACCAACCCCTGCAATCATTTGGGCCTACAAACACACACACACACACATAATTGCGCGTGCACAGACACACATACATACACACACACACACACATAATATACATAAACATAAACAATATCTTGTAGTGAATATAAATTTCTATGCACGTTGATCACATGAGTGCTCACATAATGCCTCCCTTCTCACACTCAAAGACACTTACCCACATACCCTCTCTTGTTGGCACATAAGTCTCAAAAGATACTGTCCATAAAGAGGCAATAATAAAGTTTACAGGTGGGGATTTTATGTGAATGTTTTGAGTTTTCGATAATTATATTGCATATGCATGAAACCTATCTATGGCAATCAATCATGCACACAATTCAAACTATCATTCTTAACTCTTAAAATGTTTGGTGCTGCTCACTGAGTCAAAAGGCTCTCTGCTAAACTGTTCAGTGCTGCTCGCTGTGTCTGAAGTAGATACTACACTAAATTAGTGAAAGAATAAAAGTACGAGGCTCTAACTCGGATGTTGTGGTTTCCTTTGCTTACTAAATGTCTTACAAAGCCATGAGAGTTGAAGTTGACCACAGTTTATATGTATTTGTTGAATTTTTGCCGTTTTTTGACGAGTTGGTCAGTCGCCAGGCATACCGTAAATATCAATGACGAGAATGAAGTAAAGTTGTAAAATCACCGTTTCTAATCCAACTATAATGATATTTTCTTTGAAAGATTGGATTCTGTTTTTGAAACTAAAATTGGACTACCAAATGAAGTTAACATTGAGATCTAATTATTTGGATCGAAATGCAGGTCTACGTGTCATGATTTTTGTGGATAGATACCGCACTCTTTGCTCTTTCCCAGACGATAATACCCCAATTCCTCTCAAATTTCTCACTAAATATAATTTCCTTGCATTCTACAAGCTTTTCCCTTTAATATGATAGTACATTCAACATTGTTATTTCATTTTGATGTTTTTATACAGAGTTTTTAACAACTGTGCCCATCTTTGAATTTTTTCAGGGGGAAAACCCCCCCAAAATCGTGAAAAAAATAGGTCAGTTTAAGAGTTAAGCAAATTAATGAAAAAGAATAAGATCATTTTTCATGGGTATTAACCTGTGTTGTCTCTGCAATTTGATTGAGAAAAAGGAAAAGATTGCCTTGTCGTGAAGAGCATGACTTCTACGTGCAGGACCAAAGGTCGAGTCAGCTAATTTTTGTTTTGATAGAAAATAAATTGTTGGGAGAGGGGTTTATTGTTAAGTCAACAAACAGGTGATAGTCCCATTTGTATACTTTTTCATAAAGGATGGTTTTTACTTTCAACTTTGTCAAGCACAGTCAAGAGTAGGAATAAGCATTCCCTCTTGTTTCAAAGCCTTACTCAATAACCCATACTATTATATGTCTTCCTCTTCTGATAATTGATAATTTATGGCTCAATCAACAACATGCAAAAACTCTGACAATCTCAAAGACATCCATTCCTCCTCTCATCACCAGCACTTCTTCTGCAATCTCTATTGATGGCCTACTACTACCACCAACTCTGAAGAAGCCAAGTTGCCACTCAAATCAATTACCCTGTGTTTAAAAGGGAAATCTCTTGATGTCAACCATAAAGATGCTAAGAGTAGTCTATTTAGGGGGAGAGTACTTCAGTGTAACCTTGTCAAAACCTCTTCAATTACCTCTATCCATGTCCCTTCTGTGACTTGACATAGCCTCAAAGAATGGACTCAATCTTCACAACTCACCTACATTCTACCCAGGACAGGGACGGAGCGAGGCTAAAATTACTGCCCAACGATTTATATCATGAGATCGATGCCAGATGATCTTTTTATATAAAGATGTATCTGAACAATAAGGGAACACATGAAAAAAAAATCACAACTCTCTGTTTGTGAAGTCACAAACACATTCACAGCAAAAAAAGAGCCCAAAAGAAAACACCAATTAAACAAACTAAGTCAATTACTAACAAAGACTGTGTTTTGAAAGGTTTACGACCACACAAATTTCTCCCAAACATCACACCATTCACCTTTGCCCCCTAAAACAGACTACCAACCCATCATTTATTGTGAAGTTCGATGAATTCCGGTGTGTTCATGAAAGCAAAGTGTATGTAGAGAGCGATGTGATATAAAAGGCGAGTGTGTAGGTACAGCTCCCAACAGAATGACGGTTCGGACATACACAAGGCCAAACACACAACTCTCTTTGCGATCAACCAGTGGCCCGGTTGGAAAGGTAGCTAATAAAAAAGACAAAATTGATCTTTAAAGAGTCGTCTCCCTCTGTAAAATGTGTCTGGTTCTGAGGTGGGTAACAGGGATAGAAACCAATATATATCTGTCTATATAGACATGTAGATGGTCGAGATAGAACATAAAAATACTTCTTGAGAACTTAGGAATGGTTATAATACTTAATTTGTTGTTGATGAACATGATGATGTTTTTATTGTTGTTGTTCTTGTTGTTGTTGATTTAACCTCACTGTTGATACAAAGTCTGCCTAAATTGAACAAGTGGTTCTGCCTTTATCATAATATGAATTACATCGGTTGAGCAGATAACTTGCAACAATCAATAAAGGGTGACTATTTATATAATCCAAACAAAACTGTAATTTAGGTAGACTCTACAAGTCAGCTGTTGAAACAAAATCAAATTTATCGTCATCTCCCTTGCCAAATGCAAAAATGCATGCCCCATGCTGAGCGTAGTGTGTAGGCAGCACAGAGCGGTCAGTATAGGGAATTGCTGAAATATGTCTTGGATTAAATGAAAAAGAAGCATAATGATACGGCTTTCTTTCTTTAATGTAACATTCAGAGTATAGAGTATAAAGTTGAGGTATTTTTTCTGTATAACTCCCCATAGCAAACTGTTTTTATGTGGGTGAATTTTTCATTGGATTACACGTTTTTTGGGGCGCTGATACAATTTCTACATCACTATTACTTGAAAGTGATTACTTTTGGTGGAAAAAAAATTTGAAGAGGACTAATTTCTTAGCTTTGGTCCCATGTTGTCAGTACGTTCGCTTGAGCTTAGTCTTCATATCAGAGTGACAGAGGTACTGATACAAGTTAAAAGTTGGCTTGGTTAAAGAATGTCTATTGAAAAATTAAATTGCATTTCGCCTTTATTCCATCTCTTTCTGTACAAATTGAATGGATTATTGAACACATATAAAACTTGAAAGCTGTGTTTTATAAAGAGGGTTTTCCCAATGTTGGTGTACTTCGATTTAGAGGGAATACATACCTGAATCCGTTCTTTTGTCCGCCATATTGTTTTTTGACGCTTTCGCTTCGCGACCAACAAGAGACTGAAGAGTTCCTTGTTGTGGCCAAGCTTCTCATCCAATGAAAATATCATGTTTGAGTTATCTATATTGCCGTCAGTTTGTACAAATTATATTTCACATCTGAATTTTCTCCGATTCGGGTTTGAAAATAGATCAGAATTTGAGTAAAAATGAAGGCAGGAAAAAGCACAGAAAATAAGTAATAATTTTCATAGAAATCAAAAGAAAAACCCCCATCAACAACCAACAACAAAACTGCATTAAAACATCAACTTAAGAAAAGCAAAGGATGGAAATGGTGGGTGGGGAGTGTGGGTTGTGAGGGGTGTGGAGTGGGGGTGTGGAGTGGTGGACAGAGAGATGGATTTCGAATTGATGAACAACTCCCTTTAGAGTGGTGTTTAAAGGGGACGGCTCTTTGGAAAAGTGTCTTTATGACAACAACCACGACATACCTATTATTGACAAACATCTTTGGTGCATCTGCTGTCTCCCTTTACAACCGCTCCCTCAATTTCATGAGCTTAATTGTCGCATGTTAGTTTGATAGATCCAACGTTGACATAGAATTACAATAATTTAAGGGACTAATATTTCAGATACCATGGCTGCTTCAGGTCTTCAAGAATGCGTGCGTGTGTGTACGACTTCTGTTTGTAATGTTAGCGTGCACAGGAAGAGAGAGAGAGAGAGAGAGAGAGAGAGAGAGAGAGAGAGAGAGAGAGAGAGAGAGAGAGAGAGAGAGA
>JBCIKM010025298.1:0-16307 GCA_039654465.1 Melibe viridis
TCTCTCTCTCTCTCTCTCTCTCTCTCTCTCTCTCTCTCTCTATCTATCTATCTATCTATCTATCTATATATATATATTTATTTATTATTGATGCATTTAAAATGAGTTAATAATTTTTCTCCTTTTTTCATGTTTCACCATCACTGTTTTATATGCAATTCTATTAATTTAGAATTTTTTATAACTTGAACAAATTTATCATCTCATCCAGACTTCCTAATGTTTTAGTACTTTCAGTAATGCTAGTCATGTCCTTTATTTGATACTTTAGGTCCTACATCAGTTGGTATGGACATTGCTTTCCCTGGCTTCAGATACGTATATGGAATACCTGAACATGCCGACTCTTTTGCTCTGAGGACTACAAAGTGAGTCATGCATTTATTATGAAGCAAGAAAATTTTGCACCTTTCAATACTTGAGGGTGAGGTTTGTTGACTTGGCTTTGGATCAGTTTTGTTTTAGTTGCCCAATTTACGTTTTGTTTTGTTATCCATATCCCTTCATATCGCTTAAGCAGTGTCAGGACCCAGCTCCAAAGATCCGGGAAGAACTCTGGATCATAAGAAAAGAAGACAGGCAGAGGATCGGTCCACCATGCCTAATCTTCCTTGGCATAATAAGAAATACAAGGGGTATTACTTGATCTCGATCTTAATTCAAACAATAGTTGCGCTTGCCTTTGTGGGAGCTGCTTATTGATAAATATTAGTAAGCCAATTTACCACAGGGTAGTTTCCCAATTTATATTTTGTTATGTTTTCACATTCCTTACTTCTGTGCTCTTCAGTTTATCAAAGCAAAGTCGAAGATATCCTTTTTGCTCTTTTCTTTCCAGAGCCACAGATCCTTACAGAATGTATAATCTTGATGTCTTTGAATATGAGCTTAACAATCCAATGGCTCTGTACGGTCATATTCCTTTCATGGTTGCTCACAAGTAAGTATAAAATTTTGTAGTGTGTATATTTTGTAAGACTACTTTTTGAATTATGTTATAGAAAGCAATCAGATTAGAACTTGATCAAAACTCTTGCAAAATTTGTTTTTATTCAATATTGCTGATACTTCAACAATTTCAGTACCAACAGTATATAATATAATAATGACATATGTTATAAATGATGGAATTTGTAAGTCAATTACCATTGCTGAAAATTCGTCATCTGGGGCCAGCGTGCTGGCATTGAGATTTTGAGAAACTGAGCCACCAAGTAGAGCTGACAGGTGCCCTGCATTTCGTGGTGCACTCGCTCTTTTTATAACCTTTGTCCCTCTGTCACATCGGTGAAAGGACAAAATGGTGTCCATTATTTTATTCGGGGACATTTCAATCCTTTTTCATTCCTAAGGAATAGCCTGACTTTCATGGATGTATGTGATACACATCTGTTATCCTCTTCAGGGTCTATGTCCTTTGAATGGAACTGATATTACTATTCAGTTTTTTAATGTTCTTCATTGCACAGAGAGAGAGAGAGAGATTTCTTCTATTTTAAATGATTGCTAGCACATTAAAACTGAAACATGAATTTCTAATTTTGTAAGATTGATAATCAAAATTGAAGTTTATGAAATGGGCATTTTCGGGTTGTCTTGATAAAATGGTAAAATCTCACTTGTCTATAATCACAGTACATTGAAACTTTGCTCATTAAAAATTAAGAAGCTGATCATTGATTATGCAGATTTAAGTAAACTTACGTTAATTATAATACAGGTTTTGAGCGCTCTGGTTTTGGCCCCTTTTTTTTTTCTTCACGCATCAGATATATACTGAATGCCAAAAATAACCGTCCAGATTTTACTTAACTCAAAAACTGTTTGTCACATTACAATGCACTTGGTATCACACAAAAGAGAATTTATCCTGCTTTTCATTGGTCAAATTTCCTTGAACAAAAGTTTTCAATGAACTATTCAACAAAAACCTAAATTGTTACTGTGCAAACACATGCAAATCAAAACTTGATGTAACTTTTTTCTACTCATGATAAAAAAAGATTCTAGTAATAAGGGATGGAGAGTAAAGATAAAATAAACTTTGCATCAAATGCAAAAGGAAACATTAATAAGCATAATGGAAGAAATTTTTATTAATATTTCAATAATTTGTCATCGCTATTTTGGCAGTTTTAAACCATTGAAAATTGAACTACATTATATCTTTCTGAAAAATATGACATTTTTTTGGGAAAAAGAATGAATAATGTTGACAGCAAACATTTGACGTGTCAATTCAATTAATCTTGGCAAATCAAGATATATGATTAAAATGTTGGGGGCAAGGAAAATGTATTATTACATTTTTATTTTCATTTCAGTGACAAACACACTGTTGGTGTGTTCTTTCAAAATGCTGCAGAGGGCTGGATTGATATCAAATCAAATGTTGCTGACAAGGTACATTAAAATTGCTTCAATGTATGTAATTGAACAAGAATTTTTTTTTTTTTTTTAATGAACAAAGAATGATTCATGAGTAGCAACATGTGACGAGAGAACTGAACAAAATCAAGAAGATATCATATGGCTTAGCTGGATTTATCATGAATTTAAAATTTTTTCTCTTTCCTCAGTCTGTCTTTTCCAACCTGGCAGATTTTGTGACGGGTAACTCTGAAGTGCCCCAAACAGATACACATTGGTTCTTTGAGGATGGTATCATTGATATCTTTGTGCTGCTTGGACCAGGTCCAAAGGAAATATTCAAACAGTATAGTAGCCTCACAGGGAATACACCATTACCACCAGTTAGTTGAACTTTCTTCCCTCATTTTATTGTATTTGTTTTATTGAGGTGTTTCACTATTTGAAACAAAAACAAACTTATTTATGAAGCAACATGATTCAGGGATACCCTTTGTTAGTTTTAAGCCAGAAGTCAGGGTTTCTTGATTCCATTTCAGGCTCTGATAAAAGGGAAAATGAGCCGCTATTCTTTCCAAGAGGCACTTAAATCATCAAGCTCTTTTCCAGTAACTCAACAAGGCATCACATCCCCTTAGTTATCTTGTTCTAGCTCCACTCTTATGGATCACTAAATTTACATTCTTGAAATATGGCATATATTTTTGGACCTTCGCCAACATTTCTGCTTGCGCCAAAAGACCTGCCCTGCTAAATTTCCTGCTCTGCCAAAAATGTGGAAACTCTTTATCTTGCCTTGTAAATGATATATTATATCTTTTTTAGTAAATGATCAATTGCAGACATCACAATGACTAGGTTTAAAATCTTTACAAGTTGTTAATAAGTACATTTCATCCATTCTGTCAACATTGAATATTGATATTCATTTATCTTTAAGTATTCCAAACTAGTTTATTGGGATTGAATTAGAGGTATTTCTTCTTGGAGAGCCCGGTTGCAGACTTATTTCTTTTCAATTTCAGCTTTGGTCTCTTGCTTACCACATGTGCAGATGGAATTATATAGATCAAGATGATGTTCACAAGTATGCAGAATCAGTTTATTATTTATTCACATATTGAGGTGTATTGTGACTGTATGTCCTCAGGAGGCAGTCTATACTGCATTAAAAAGTTTCATTGCTAATGCAGGACATTCGTCAGATACTTTAAGATAGTAAGATTTATCAGATTTATATATTTCTTTATCTAAGGTAATTTAAATTTTCTTATTTATGACACAGAATTTCTTTTCAGAATAAAGAAGTGTACTAAAAGAAAAAAATGAATGTTTGTTGGCAGTTTTAAATGGTAGTTTGGAAGTGAGTTTCTCCCATAGTTTTCTGGCTATAAGTGAGGCAGTGTTACTATGCCATATTTCACCATTGCAGCCTTTGTTGATTGGTACTTCTTTCTATTTTTAAAGTTTTATGATAAGTTCTTTATTTTTCAAATGTATAATATTGATTAGGAGTCAATTCATATTTATCAAAGCTTGGAAATTGGGCAAATTTTATTTTGTAATTTCTCAAAAAAAAAAAAAAAAAAAGGTTCCTTATGTTAAAAAAAAAATTCAGACAAAAAAACAAACCCTAAACAACTTGGATATTAACATATTGGTTTAAAAAAAAAGAAAGATAATATGAGACTAATTTTAACATATTCATGCAATCCAGACATTGAGTACTTGTTGAAACTTAAGTTCAGTGAGTAATATTGTTCTGGAACATTGATGAGCATTATGAGAGAATCCCATTAATGATTTACAGGCTTTTCTGTCTGTAAATGATTCTTTTCTCTGCTACAGAATTCTGTGAACAGGGCGAATTGTCTTATTAAGGATTGATCTGTATTAATTAAAAATTAATAATTATTATGTTTTTGATGTCTTTTACAGAGTGGACAAAACAATGGACAAATTTGACATTCCTTTTGATGTTATATGGCTTGATATTGAGCATACAGATGAGAAAAAGTAAGAATAATGTTTAAAAGGTCCGGAAAACTATATTGAGCTTTTAATTTTACCTTCTTTTGCTCATGTGCTTTGAACTTAATTTTTTGAAAATTATTTTTGAGGGAGGTTGTGTTTTTCCCCACTCATGTTGTTTGCTTTTTTTTTTTTTTTTTTTTATTTAGTTTTAGTTTATTTTATTTGGAGCTGAAAGAGACGGGCAAAATTGAGCTTGCCTTCAGTATTCTTTCAGAGGAATTTTTATGAGAGAACCTCCAAGGCCCTCTTGTGTTGTTGGGCTCTAAAACCGTCAATAAACAAATGATTCTAAGTGGGGATTTTCAAAATGAATGGATGTATCTTAAGATACAGAAGGATCATGTCTGAAGTTGACTTCTTAAAACCTGCTTATAACTTTCATTACTTATTTTGTAGTAATTTGTTGCTAGTCTTATTTCCTCTTTCTCTAATTTTTTCTCTAAATCAGATATTTTACCTGGGATAAAACAAAATTCCCTGACTCTGTTGAGATGTTGCGCAATCTATCATCAAAAGGTCGCAAGATGGTCACAATTGTTGACCCTCATTTAAAGAGAGATGATAACTACAGAGTCTACACTGAGGCAAGGGACAAAAATCTGCTTGTGAAAAATAAAGATGGCAATGATTATGAAGGATGGTGTTGGTCTGGTAAGCCGTAACATTTTGTAATTTTCTATCAAAGTTTGCTGTTACAGTGACTCGATAAGATGGAGTGTGTAAATTTTAGTCTTGAGGCTAATCCTGCATTTTTAAGCCTTTATGAATCGAATAATGATTATGCTTGAGTATTGTAAGAAGTTTGAAAGTCTTATAGTTAGCAGTTAAAAATTGAAAATGTCAAGCCTTCTAGTGTCTCAGGAAATTGAAACTCGCTCCAAAAATAAACCAAAAAAAACACAGACACACACAATGAAAACCCCAAATGTTTTGGTTTCGATTCAAATACATGTCAGTTATGTAAAAAAAAAATACCGGAAATGACCTATGCAATCAAAATATTTTTAACTCCAAGTGGTTTTATTTCTATGACAAACCATTTGACCATATATATGTGGTCACAACACAATACAATTTTTCAACTGCATTTTTAAAGCCTGTTGACATAGTTAGCCATAATTGTCATCTCTTAATCCTAGACTCCCTTTGGTCACTTTCACACTATTTATGGGTGACAACTTTACTGTCACAAACATCTTTGCAGTCATATGAATTGGATTTTTCAATTTTTATGGTTCTTTTCTTTTCACAGGTTCATCCAGCTGGCCTGACTTTTTGGAGAAACATGTCAGAGATTGGTGGGCGGATCAATTTACTTTTGATAACTACGCTGAAACACATTCTAATTTATACACTTGGAATGATATGAATGAGCCCTCAGTTTTCAACTCTCCAGAAATCACGTTTGCTAAAGACACGAAACATTTATCTGGAAGAGAGAACAGAGAAGTCCATAATGTGTATGGCATGGCTCAGGTGAGTCATTACAATTTATGTGGATAATTATTACAGCAACCATGTTAATTGTCACTTTATGCAGGCATAAACACACACAAAAGGGTTCATGAAAAGGTTTTTAAAAAAAAAAAGGATATTGTAGTTTCTGGCGAATTCCTTTCGACGTAGTGTGGAGCTCCTAATTTTTGTGTGGATTCATCGAAACAGGATCTTGGACTTAGCAATGAAGAGTTCAGTAGAAATGTCGGTGATGAGAAAGCCAACCTTTCTCTGTCAGAAGTATTAACACATGAATATTTTAATTTATTGCTACCTAGATTTTCTACTCCCTGTCCTTTTTTCTTTGTTTCAGTCACTCCTAAAATTTCTATTTTATATTTCTTAGCTTCTTCTAAAAGTTTACCACTAATTGCCCAAACATTCCACGTAGCCAGGTTCATAGTCCTTGTTTATATATATATATATATATATATATATATGGGTTGAGTCCAGTAAGGCAGTCCTTGTGTCGGGCATTGTCCCGATTTCTCTGAACTGACTGATTTAGGAGAAGCAGGCAGTAAACCCACTGTCCCCAAGGCAAGTGATGGGAGTGCAACCTATGCCTTTTGCCAGGCTGTCCCCATCTAGTCTGGTTCTTCATTTAATGCCTGCCTATAATGGTTAACCTTTGGAATAGCCTTTTGAAATCATCAGGCCACACAAGCCTCTTTTCTCTTCCATGCCAAGGCAGGGAACATTAGAGAGGCAAATGAGATTTAAAATATGTTAAGGATTCTTTGAGTGTTTTTGCTTGAAAAAAGAAATCCAACACAATAATACTGAATCAGTTTTTAATTCTAGATTATGGCCTCAGACCTTTTACCCCCAGTTGTCTCATAGCTTGGTTGTAAAGCCAAAGGGGCGACACAAAACTTCATTGGTGTCTCAGCAAGAACGAAACTACCATAGTTTTGTTCTAGAATCAACCGATGAAGACATTTACCTGGCTACTGTCCTTGGTGGGTCTGTTTCTATCTCTTGTCTTTTAGCTGGATTTATCGTCTTGTTTTTTCTAGCAAATCTTTCACAAACACACATAGGACTGCTATTTTGTGTTCTGTTAGTTTTGGCTGTGCCTGTTGTGCCTTTGTAAGGTGTCCAGGCAAGTCAGATTTTGGTCCGATGGGCGATTTGTGGTTGGATAAGTCGGATTTTGGTCGGTTAAGGGTCTTGGAGGTCGGACAAGTAAGATTTTAGTTGGATAATTGACTTGCTGTCGGTGAATGGGGCGCTTAATGCTATAAAAACGATGCAACCGGACTAATGTATCATTGGCTGGAAGTGGGCAGAACGAACATTTATCTGATCTTTTAACTAATCTATCATCTTACTTTCCTCTTGGGTGCCTCTATGATCCTCATGTGTCATAGTGTCCTAAAACCACCAATAAACAAATTCTAGATTAAATAGCATTTTGGTTACAGCACAGCCTTGCGCTAACCAAGAGCTGTTTCCTTCTCTTTTTTTTTCAGCACATGGCAACACATGATGGGTTAATGAAGAGATATAACAGTGAGCAAAGACCATTTGTTCTAACAAGAGCCTTTTTTGCTGGGAGTCAAAGATCAGGTATCATGATGAATTTGTTTTGGTTATGGTTATTTTAAGATTCCTAATTGTATGTTTTGATATCCTTATCCCTTCATACCGCCTTAGCAGCTCCAAGGAGCTGGGAAAAACTCTGGATCACAAGAAAAGAAAAGCAAATGATCAGCATGCCTAATCTTGTGTGGCGTAATGAGCAATACAAAAGTGTTATTGCTTGATCTGAAGCCAAACAATAGTTGCTGTTGCCTTTGTTAGTGTCTGCTCATTGAGAAAGACCAATAAGTCGATTTACCAAAGGGTGAATTGTAGGTACATTTGTGAATATCAATTGTTGGTACATTTGTTAATATTAATTGAGGGTACATTTGGTACTTTTAATATGTATGTTAAATTATCTTTTTTTAAATCTTCATTTTTTGGACAGGATTTTTATGGATAACCCTTTTAACAGAGGTTTTACAGATTCGTAGCTGCCAACCAGTACGATAAAATAGAACTTAGTATGATTTGGTCCTCCGGGGAACAAAAATCAACGAAAGAAAACTATTTTATAAAAGTTTTGGGGTGTTAAATTTTTTAAAACAGGAGAGATCCAGATTTCTGCAGTGCCCTTTAGACTGGCTGGTGATTACGCTACTTTTTGTTTTTGTTTTTTTATGTGTTCAGTGCAGAGTCCAAACATCTAAGTGATACTATCAAAGAGTAAATTGTTACTCAAGTCATAGAAGTTTGATCCTGTCATGTCCTATTTGGATTTAAGAAGATAAAATTTTTTCTTACACTGTTCATTTCATTGGGTCTCTCTGCTTTGATGTCTTTGATGGATTCATCATGCAGGTTGTAATTTTACACTTTTGTGTTAAGATTGCTTGTATACTGCGACTGGCAATCGTTTGTCTCAAGAATCGTCATGGCCGGAATGCTAGCTCTTGATTAGTGAGGTTCATTAGGAAATGATATGTTTGTGACTTGATGTTCATAGAGATGTGCTAACCACAGAATGAATCGTGAATGAGTCTAGGGTTTGTCCCATGACTATTATTTCCCTATTGAACGTCATTTTAGACATTACTTGAATGAAGAGGCTAAAGGGAAAGTAATATTATTGTTTATTATTCACTGTCGTTTTCAGTCCTCAAGCAGACATGAATCAGGACAAACTGAAATGATTTTAAAGTGAAGGTCAAGAAAATGGATTTTGTTTAGGGAGTGAGTCTTGGAAGAAGTTTTTATTTGTAGAGAATGAAAACTCTCATTCCCATATTTGGGGTCTGGGTAGATGAGATGAATACTGACCTTACAAAATTCTTCCATGCCTTCAGTTTAAAAATTTTCTCAGAAGAATGCAATGTTGTGTCATGGGAAGACACCATTAGATTGTCTCACTGTATGGAACTTACTTGCTGCCAGCACTTGTGATTTAAAATAATAAAAATAAAAACTGGTTAAGCAAATTTGGAACCATTGCTTATTATCAAGGGTGAAAATTGTCCTATTTCAGTCAGAGTTTCTACTTTTGAAATTCATTGGAAAGAAATTTTTGTTTTAAAAAGAAAAAAAAAACGAAAATATTTTTCACTTTTTTTTATTCCTTCTTGTGCGCCCGCCATGCACTTTCAGTTAACCATGGGCACTATAAACTACCCCACTGTGTACCGTATGTACCCTCTCTCACTCAACAAGTTTTTTTTTTTTGGTTTTTTTTCAGCTGCTGTGTGGACTGGAGATAACACAGCTGACTGGGGCCATTTGAAAATTACTGTCCCAATGATGTTGTCACTCAATCTTGCTGGTATTCATTTTTCTGGAGCAGACATTGGTGGGTTTTTCCGCAATCCTGAACCAGAGCTTTACACCAGATGGTACCAAGTGAGTTTAAAGTAATACCTACTGAGTAAGAGTACTGGTTACATCATAAGATGGAAAGATAAATTCCTGGATGCAAATTTTTATTTGAATCTTGTACTTGTTGAGGGTTATTAATATATTTCATATAACAAACTGGTAGCAACTTAACAAACTGCTCATGCAGGTTCAACCGAATACTGAGTTTTACAAAAAATTGCCTCAAAAGTGCCTGCTTTTTTCCTTAGGTTTACAATACAGAGCTGTTTTATTTAAGTAAGAAAGTGGCAACTGGAGATGACTTGCATTGACACTGAGAATAATTTATTTCAGGCAGCTGTTTTCCAACCTTTTGTAAGATCCCATGCTCATATTGATACAAAGCGTCGAGAGCCTTACCTGTTACCTGAGGAGTTCATGACCAATGTAAGAGCTGCCTTAAAGAAACGCTACACCTACCTGCCTCTGTGGTACAATCTTTTCCATGAGTCAGAGAAGACCGGTATGCCTGTGTTGAGAGCCTTGTGGATGGAATTTCCAAAAGAAAAAGATCTCTTCACCACAGATGATTCTTTCTTGCTTGGTATGTAAAGTAATTTACCTACCTAGCATTCTTCAATATTTGTGGAATGATCTCAAAATCTCCTTGAGAATCCCTGTTAAAAAAAGAAAAAAAAACTCTAAAAGTTTGGAAAAAAAATAATAAAATTCAAAAAATTAAGAACAATGAAGAAGAAACAAAATATGTCAGACTACATCATCATATACTTTGTTTAATTAATTCAATGGTAGGTATTGAATCCTTGAGTACCATTTTGTAATCAAAATGTATTAAGTTCTAACCACTCTTGGTTTCATTTTTCCATTCTTTTTTGTTTATCAATAAGTCAAGGGTGTTGTCAGAGCTTTAGTATGATCACAATATCAATGAAGCTACTTTTTTTTTCTTCACTTTTCTCTCTTTTTTCCTCTCCACTGTTATTAGCCTCATATGATGTTTGAGGGAATCCTATCCTAGGTTATTGTAGGATCTATTTCTTCTTTTTTTTTTTTAATTTTTCAATGAAAATGGGTTTGGTTGGGGAGGGTGGAATACTTTTTTTTCTTTCTCAAGATTTAATTTCAGATAAAGGTCGAATTTAGCCTGTATTTTGCAATGCTAATATATTTTAATAAGGCTGGGCAACATCAGCCTTTGGGCGGATATATGCCCTTTGTTTTTTTTTTGTTTTGTTTTTTTTTTTTTTCTTTGTTTTTTTTTTTTTGGGGGGGGAGGGGGGGGGGGGTCAATGTGTGAAAAACTGGTTTTGAAGTAGGTCTAGAAGCAGCCCAGAATAGGCCTTGTTGGCTGTATTTTAAGGGTCAATTTAAAAACTTTTCCAGGAGCTTCTACCGTTGGTGGTTGTGTCTCATGCCTTTGGGTCTCGGTTTCAATCTTTTTCAAAGTTGTCCATTCTCAGCTCTGATTTTTACAAGTTGATTTTAGTCTAAAATAGTAATGCTCTGGTGATTGTGAATCGGAAAATTTTGGAATGCCAATCTGCAAAAATTATCTTTCTGGGGTTGACATCTCTGGCATGTTAGAAACATCCATTTTTCATTTTAAATTAAATAATCTCCTTGATCAATCAGAACTAATGTCTGTTTCTAGATTTGCCATAGTTAGCTGTTATTCAACTATCATTCTAAACTTGTCCCCATGATTGTCAATATCATGTCTCTATGTCATCATAAGACAATGAGAAAATACCCATTTATCATAACAAGGCTTACATTTTATCTTGGCCATTAAATATGACAGAAGTCAGGCACAGCAACTGCAACACTTTTCCTTGGCAAGTCGTTAATTAAGCTAAAAAAAAAAAAAAAAAATTAAATCCAAATTAGATACAACCAATTTTTGATTATCAGTATTTAATGGATTTTATACAATTTGTATATGTTATTAAGCTATGTCCTCATACATCCTGAGTGGTCACCGAGCTATGAATTGTTATTACAGAGAATATCCTTTTCCCAACATCGCTGCGATGCATAGTAGTAGGAAACACACAGTGCTTAGTTTGCAAGTTCAAGGGTTAAAAACTGTTGCTAGTGAATATGTGATCTGAAGAATTATTTTTATTAATGGATATTTAGGAGCAGTCTTAGTCAGGTTCTGGATTATCATTTTGAATTGTTACATCCTCAGGTGACGCCATTTTAGTCAAGCCAGTTGTTGAACAGGGACAGACCAATGCAAATGTGTACTTCCCAGGAGAAGGCACAGTAAGTGTTATAAATAGCTTTTCTGGCATTCATTTATCATCTCCTACTGAATATGTTACAAGATTTTATGTTTTTTTTTTTATCTCTTTTCTATAGATTTAAAAAAATTACTCTACCAGTTAATTCTCTTTGTATTTTCAGTTAAATAGGAGTTGTAATATTTCTTTTGAGGAAAACTTTAATGGATTTTCTGCCCAAGGTTTAATTGAAAGGTATTTTGCTTGGATGCAATAACAACAACATTGATAAAGGAAAATGTGCCCCATATCCAGTTTTATCTAAAAATGGGGAATACAGCAACAATATGTCCCAGTAAATTCATGAATTTTCACTCTTTCCATAGTGCCGGTCCAAGCTGTGGCGATTTTCGTGAAAAATTAATAAGAGAAAGCCTTTAATAGCTTTTTCTCGCACGTTCCACTCGCAGTAAATGGAAAAGAGCTATTCTTTTTACAGTATTGACAGTATCGTGAAAATAGTAATTGTATGAGTTCAGTGTCGAGAGAAGGACAAGACAAAACCCAAGAGAGAGGTAAATAAATAAAGAAAATAAAGAAAAATAAATCCTCCTAAGTCCTCCTCTCAACACAATAATCATACAATTACTATTTTCACAAAATTTGATTCAAGGTGTCTCTTGCCGCCATTACTTCTGTATTGACAGTATAATAACACTCCTTATTAAAATGGTTGTTAATTTTGTACTGATACTAGAGTTTTTACAACATTATCAGTGCTACACCGATGCCTATTGAATCAAAACACATCAAGATCTGGATTGGTGAGCTAAAGATACTATTGCATCTTTCATTGTCTGCAATCAATGTTGCGAATAACAGATATCAAAGCGCTGCAGAGCTGTATTTTTCTTGGCTGTTGTCAGCATTTTACAATCATGCCCAGAATTTAAGATACAATTATTTACATTTCTGAGACAATGTTTGGAATCTTTGAAACTGTTTTCAAGCAGCCTTGATTACTATCAAAATTGTAAGAAATTCCACAGAAAAATAGGAAATAACAATGCCTGTGTTTTGAATTAAGTGGAGTCAAGGGTTTTTAACTTTAAAAAAAAATGCTTTGACACTTTTTTAGAATAAGGAACAAGTAGAAATGGGAAAACATCCATTCTTAACAGAAAGGGCCCCTGAAGACGCATTATCTAGGCTACCTATCAAAACTCGATAAACAATGTTAGAGCTTGAATTTCTTTTTAAAACAATAGCACGTGTTCAACTTTTAAGGACTGTAATTCTTCTGCCAAACATGTCTTTGTTTCAGAATTGTTTCTGTTGAATTAAAATTTCTCTTATGATTAAAGACATCAATGATAGAAGTTGACGTTACCATTGGAGCTACAGGATGAGATTTAGACAGTAAAAACAGTCAATAAGAATAGTCATTAATATGCATTTATTTGCACTGACAAAAGTTATTCTGATTTTTTTCCCCAAAAATTCATGATTTTTTACTGGTCTTGTCTAGATTTTTCCTTGCTTGGTTTGGCAGGTACTCACAAATTAAGGACCTTAATTTTGCTGACAACTTGAACTTCTCTCACACTCACAAGCATTTGGAGGAAAAAACTGAACTGATTGAGAAAATATTGGTCTAAATAGATGTAAAAAGCCCAAGCTCATGTAACATAGGGGCAAAAATTTAGAATATCAACAAAAAACAATACAAACCCCCCCCCCCCCCCTAAAAACCTTTAATCAATCTTTTTAAATTGATTGTTATATTCCAGGTCTGGTATGATGTTGATGATTACAAGTCTTATCAAGGAAAAGAGGAAGTGAATGTTGAAGCACCAATATCCAAGGTGACCATTCTGATGTTAATCCTATTAAAACTGGCTAGGGTCCTGTTGGTAGTACTGAGTCCGTTCACGTCCACCTTCTAAAAAGAGATTTTTTAAATTTTTTTATTTTTAATTTTATTTATTTTTTTTGTAGTGAACATGTGTGGCTGGTATGTTTTTTTTGTTTTTGTTTTGAGTGTGTGTGGGTGTTGTGTCTGTGTGTGTTTAAGAAACTCAGCAAGATTAATCTCGCAAGAGTTTGTCTCACCATTTGAAAACAGGGCCTTAGTAAGGAATGAGGATTTTTCTTAATTGGATTTTTTTCCGGTAGACTAATTTGGGGAAGGTTATCTGACTTGCTTCAAGCTGATTATCCTTTTTCTGATTTCAGATTCCTGCATATCAAAGGGGTGGAACTATAGTACCTCGTAAAATGAGACCCAGAAGGTCTTCATCTCTGATGCTCAATGACCCATTTACTCTTGTGGTCTGTCTTGACAAACAGGTAAGAAAAACTAAAATTTTCATTTTTTCTCCAGTAGGCTTTGTGTTACTGATTGTATGATATTTAGTCTTTATTTCAAAGCTTTCTCATTTGCATAGCGGCCAACCGTCATGATAAAATCGTAACTGGTATGATTTGACCTACGGGGCACTTTAATTATTTTTAAAAAACAAATAAAATTACTGCATTTGGACCTTTAGGGCTTTAAATATATAGCGATTGGGTACACGGTATCTTAACAAAGCATTGCTGCCAGCTTCTTATCGACTCCATTGAGAAATGTTTTGAACCGATGTATTGGTTATCGTAACATATAATTGAGACTTTGCTGGGCAGTACTTAGTAGTCAACGGATGCATTGTCGGGTATTTAATACGATTTTGTGTACCTAGAAAGTAGTAAGGCAGTCCCGTTATTCTTTGGAATTACAATTTTTGTTCTCTGTCTGTGATCACGCTAATGTGCAAACTCATAGACCTAACTTGTGAGCTCATTAGTTTAGTGGTTTGTTCTTCGCTGTGTGTTGAAAAATGTGCTGCCATGGCTGTGCGCTCACATTGAAGCACTGTCTCACGGAAACAAAATCGGAGCTCTTTTACGGGTGAAAACTATTAATGTATTTATTTACTTTCAGCCTACAGCTTCCAGCAATAACAAACCTTAGAATGTTGTAAAAAACGGACTGTTGTTGGGTACAAGGGCCTGTGGTAGCCTCTCTTGTGGTCTCTCTCTTGAGTGTTGTACCATCGTTGTTTAGGAGTTCATATGTGTGGGATTGTTGGGTTTTTCTTTCTTTTTTTTTTTTGTTGTATTCCCCATTTTAAAAAAAAAAAAGGGGGGGGGGGTGTTTGTTTGGGTCAATAGTTAGGCCTACCTATTCCCTTTCTTTAAAGTATAAGTATAGAATCAAGCATGTTGGTTTTTATTTAGAAAACTAAGATTTTCTTGATTGGGGAGTATTTTCTTCAGCTATTTGTGGCGTTGGTCATTTAAATATGCAACAAATTAAAGCTGTTTCTTTCTAGATATTTTTAAAAAAAGATCTTTGTAAAAATATTTTTGTGAAACAACTTGAAACAGTAGAGTCAGGGTCCAAATCAAAGCAGTTATTCTTAAACTATGACTTAGGGTAAAATTATGCTGTTGTTTTTTGGAGTCACCATGTAAGATGGGGTTGTGTTATTCTGTGTTTTTGTTTGTTTGGTTTTTTTTTTGTGGGGGAGTTTTACATCGCTTTAAATGGGTCATATTTAGGTATGTTTGCAGTCTGTCAGTCATGTCTTGGTGTGCTGTTTTTGCTTTCTGAAAAATTGGCTGCTGTGCATTTGTCATAGACTTTTTGATAAGGCTTCTATTTGATGATCATACTTTTCTTTAAATGGGTTTTTTTTTCCGTTGAGAATATTTGAATGGTGTGATGACCCATGTATGATTTGAATACTTCTTTTAAGGAAATATAAGTTTTTGAAGTTGATTTTATCTTTTTGTTTTTGATTTTTTATAAGATTTGAATTTTATCTATGATCTATTTTATAATTTCAGGGCAAGGCCAAAGGTCAAATATATGTTGATGACTATCATTCCTTCAAATACAGAACTGGTGCATATGCTTTGATGGATTTGTCATTCCATAATTTTAAACTTGAAAACAAGTGAGTCATGTTATTTTTATTTTAATCTTTTTGTTTTTATGCAAAACTTCTTATTAAATTAATTTCTAAATGGAATTGTGGTAATGAAAAAATGACCTTCTATTTTCTACCTTAAATGTTGTTTTCAGTAATGCTGATTGAGAGTGAACAATGATGATAGAAATTAAATGACAATCACATGATTGACTTATACGCTATTCTGAGTTCAACCCCACTCAGTCCTTTTTAAATTTTAGAATGATGTAACAAAATTTGTTGTGTGTGAGGTGACCTTCAAATAACAATCAATAGGATATCATTGCCCCTAGGAGTCATGAGTCATATTTGTTTTGCAATTCTTTGAACATGGAGAGGTCTTGTTTTGATTTATACATTCCTGGAATGCAAAATGAGTAATACCTTTTATTTGTTTGATTTACTTTATTTTTCTTTAACATTTTCCCTGTAAGTTTTAAGAGAGGGAAAGAGAGAAAGCGATCAGGGTTGTATTTAGACTTAAGTGATGAATGTTTCCCTCGTCAAAATGGAGAGAATGGAATTTCCAACTCTTCACAGATAGAATAAGAGGAAGTGTGTTTGACATTGCCTGTTGTATAGGTATTGTAAAGAAAAATAGAATTATGGAAAGGGACTTATATAACACAGTAGGCAAGAGGTATAATGTTGATTTTTGGCTATGTTCAGTAAGTAGCGAGGTTTCAGATTTTTTTTTTTTTTTTTTTTTTTTTTTTCCATTTCCATCCCTGGTAGGTACCAACCAATTATAACTAGAGTATGTCCACTG
>JBCIKM010025409.1:0-12500 GCA_039654465.1 Melibe viridis
TTTCTCTATGGCTTTGTCTTGTTCTCCTCTCGACACCGTATTCATACAATTACTATTTTCACAATCTTTGATTAAAGGTGTCTGCTCCCCGCCATTACTTCTGAGATTTTTCTCGCATAATGTAAAATAAAAAGCAAAAAAGAGTGTTTTTGTCAAGTAAGTCACCATATCAAACACCTCGTGTAAAAGTTCAGAACACTAAAGATAAGATAACCAAATTGAAATTTGGATGTACTGAGTGCAGTTTATTGAACTATGTGATCGTAAAAATTCAAGCATTTTTGTCAAATAGTTCATCTACTATTGAGATTTCCTCAAGTTTCACCAACTTTGGGACAGAAGGTATTTCCTAAGGTCTTAGATTTTTTGCAAGCCTCATTCTTTGTCTCTCCTTTAACTGTTTGTGCCTTGAAAATTTTTATTGTCTCATAAAACTCCTCACAGGCAGCCAAAGTAAATAAGCAAGTAAGCATGAAGCTCTTCACAGGCGGCCAAAGTAAATAAGCAAGTAAGCATGAAGCTCCACAAACAAATGTATGTTGCACTGTACAAACGACAATGAGATTCTTATTTTAATGACATGCTGTGCTGCTTACCTCTGTTCTCTGTTTCTGTTCCCGTACCAGTTGCACAGACTCCTCAATGGAGATGAGTTTGGTGGACTGGTGGCTGTAGGCAGGGGGACGGACGGCTGATTCTTCCTTGACCTTGGGGCTCTTGGTTGGGGGTTTTGTCCAAGGTGGGGTCGGAAGTCGGGATTCTTTATCACTTCGAGGTCTTGGGTGGTTACAAAACAGCACAAAACAAAATTTAGTTTAATCACAGAGATTTAGCAAAAACAAATTAGAAAAAAAAACCCACTCAATCCCCCCCCCCCCCCCCAAAAAAAAAAAAAAGAAAAAAGAAAAAAAATTCTTTTTTAAATAGGAAAAAAAAAAAAGAAACTCTCTAGCTCACATTGTGAGTCAATAATTCAATCAAAGTCAAATAATCAGAGTTGGGCTGTTTCATAGTACACAAATATATTAATTGCATTAAAAGCCCAATTTTTATCCTACGCTTTCAGTTAAAAAAGAAAACAAGTACTTTGATAAACGGAACATGCTTTTTTCCAAACCATTCAAACAAGTTTGTTGAAATAGTTGTTATAGAGAACTCATAAACCAAACCCACCTGTTTGGTACAAACTTATTTGGGGTGGTTCTGGGGTCAAGCTCAGCCTTTCTGATAACTCTCTCGTAACTGTTGACATGGGAATCTTCTTTGTCTGGGAGCTTTGTACCAAATGATAATTCCTAGTGAAAAGGAAAAATTGATAATTCCTGGGATATATCATGAATCTGGAGATGGGGTTTAGAAAGATTTTTTAATTTCAGTTTACGTACCATCTTACACAAATTGATAATCCAAAATTGTATGCATGTATGACAACTTTTACATTGATGAGTAAGACATTGAGAGAGAAATAAAAAAAAGAGAGAGAATAAAGCAATGAACTTTGTATTTGAATAATTAACACTATAAAGATAAACTGCCCTGTTTCCATTTTATTCATTCTTACATTCATCTGTTGTAGTAGGTCGTCAGCATCATTGCCAATGGATGAGGAAATGTCCTTTTTGGTGGAACGTTCTTCTGATTTCTCTAAACTGTAAGTGGTGTGTTCTTCATTTCTAGACACCAGACTTCCTAGCATTGACTCTTCCCTGTCCTCAGAGTACCCCTGACTTCTTTCTTGTTGCTTGAGACTTCCATGACTAATAACTTGGCATAATTTCTGTACAGGAGACTCTTTTGCTCTCCGCTCCTCGATTAATTTCTTGAGTTTATCTGCAAAAACTTGCGATTTCTCTCCTTTATCGGGCAGGCTGGCTAAAAATTTTCTGAAACAAGGATGCACATGCATTGAACACTGGTGATATTGGTCGTAGAACTTGCAAATGTTTTATCTCTATTAAATTTGAAAGTACAGAGTAGTTGTTTTTTTTTTTATCATGACCCAAATTTAAATTAGAAAAACTTTAAATCAGGAACAGGTATCTGAAAAATTCTTTTTGCAAAGCAACAGTTATTTATTGGCAGTTTGTTAGGTGTTAATAATGTTTCTGGATCATGATGCACAAATGAACCGGAAAATATCCATAACTGACACAAATAGGCTTATGATAAGAAAACTTTTGACATTTCAATTGGCATAAAAATATGACATTAACGGCAAGGGTAGCTTAAACAAAAACTGAATCAGAGCTCAAGGTGAACACCTATATTTTCTATAAACATCTGCAATCATGATATCAGCCCTTGCCAGAATTTATTTTGTAGCATTTGCGCTGTTCCTGATACGAAAGTGTCCTTCAATCTCTGTTTCAAGTACTTTAAGTACAGGGGCTAAGAAAACAATATCCTTGAATAATGTTAGAAAAAAAAAGCTAGAGGTGTCATCTTGTGGTGCCAGGTGACGGTTTGCTTACTCATTTTCCATACCATTTACATAGGCTGACTTGACAAAGTCATTGTGCCAGGTCCAAATTGTCTTTGGAGGTGTTGCATGCTTAAGGTACTCTCCCTTGTAAGCTCTCTGGTCTAAAGTTATTGACCTCAAGTCTTAAAACCAAATTGCAACTTTGATCTTTCTATGTTATCAGCCATCTTATTTTTATAGATATCCCCTGCCAACTACAAATCAGGGCATAATAAAAAACACTGACATTGACTTTCATTCTGTAGTTTTCAATATGTTAGCTTTTAAAACAATATGAGGTTTTTCGGATACCCTTCATTATGTATAATAAGCATTTCTTTTGTATTTAATTACATGGTGATAAACAATTTCAGCACAGCACCATTCAACCAAACAATCATGATAATTCATGGATAATTTTATCTAGCTCCTATGAAAATGAATGAAATTTTTTAAAAAAGGACTTAAATCGATTGTGCCAAAAAGGATGAATGATAGAAAAATAAAAAGAAATATAAAGCCTCCTCCTCTCTTACTTTTTGGACAAAATTCTCTCTTGTCGGTCAAGGAGCTCCTTCAGCTGAGGAAGAGTCATCTGACTTAAATCCTCCAAATATCCCTGCCTGTCCTTGGTAACACTCATTCTCTGTGGAGAATCTTGTGATAAAAATCACAAATGGGCAGAGATTTGTTGAAAATGACTTTCTTAAACAATGTAAGAAATTAGGGGGTGGGGAAGGGTAAATAGATTTAACTACTTTGGTTTAACTATGACTCTTTCATCTACATCTGTCCCGGGGGCCATGGAGCAGCTGATCCAGGACAACCAGCTCAGAAATGTTGATAACTCGTGGTGATGAAATGAAAGGCCGATCTATTCTCAGAAAAGAAGAAAAGTGTTATGAGACACACTCGAAAACAAAGGAGCTTAGCTGGGTAAACAAGAGTGGGGGCAAGGGCCAAACTCTGTCAAGATGTTCCTTATATACCCAACCGATAGGTTAGCGTGGGTACCCCTAGCTAAAGTAAAGATCAAAAGCAGTCATAAGCTGCTTTGAAAAAAAATCGTAAAAAATAGAATTTAAGAAAATATTAATGTTCTCTAGACTAATTTATTGCTAGGAAGGCTTTATCATCATATTCCTTTATTTATGATACAATAATGCCAAAAGAATGCTCCAAAATCGAAATTTTGACAAAGTTGGCTAAAAGAAATTCTCTCCTCAACCAATATAGACCCCAAGTTGCTTTCAATTTCTTGTCTTGGAAATGCCACTTTCGTGACTATTTGGTATCATATGATTCATCAGACATTCAAGACTGACACAGGTATTGCGTCAGGACAGTTGGTGTGGAATTTTCCACTGAAAACAAAACACCAGACCCAGCGCATCCCTCCACGCCCCTGAAATCGGCTATGCACTATTACCAAAGTTATAGGATGGTTTGGAAATGAGGGCGCGGCACAGGATTGTACTACTCTCAGTTAAAGGATGGTTATTTTTCTACTGTGCAAGTGGGAATTTCGTTATTCCCACATGAACAGTTTCATTAAAAAATGTTGAACCCTCAATGCATTTTTCATGTCCTTGAAAAGTTGAAAGTCTGAGAGTGATCACAGGAGAACAAGGTTTCATCATTTGAAGTAGACTGATTTGTCCTTGCCAGTAGATCTGTGCTGTCTCGACTCAGGGTGCCTTTCTTCATTATTTGAGATAGCTCGTCTGTGTCTGTTTACATATATCTGCACTGCCTGTAAACAGTGCTTTAAAAATCCTTTGGCCCTGTCATGTACAACATTTGAACTGCTTTTCCAGTTATTTTTCAGGGTTTTTTTTCTTAAAGAAGGACAACAGTCAAAGCAAATTGTCTTTGACAGCATTGTAAGGAAGAGGTTAATTTGAATACACACCACAGCATAAAATTGAAGTAGTAAAAATAGGAATTGATATTTGAGATTACATGCTGATGTAATAAAGTCACAAAGATAAATTCATTTGAAGATTTGATTACTCATGAGGGAGCTACTTGCATTAAATTACACCTAACGAAGACATTCTCTTACAGATTCAGATTTGAGAAAGGGAAAAAATCTGCGGATCTCGTTTGTTTTGGACGAAGTAAATCTTTCCTAATTGCATGACAACAGGCTCCTTCTCCAAAATTGTAGGGTCTGTTGCCAATATCTTTTAGTACAAATCATAATCGTAGATTACAAAGCTTTACAAGGCAGTATTTTGTAGTATTTTCTCATTACCTGGAATTGTGTTGATTTCGTACTTTCACTTTTATCCACACCAAATTTATCATATGAGCTAAAAGAGCGCTGACGTGTTGTCGATAACAACGAAATATCGGGAACACTATTTTACTTTCTTTAGGACCGGCTTGTCTCAAAACCTATAGGTTTTGCAAATCTGCCCTTCATTTTGCTTGAAATAAGATCGATGATGCGTGCAGGCTTTTTTAAATTTTACACGAGAAGTTTTTTCTATGGCTGGTCTATAAGGGTATAGTTCTGTTGCACACACCAAAATATACCAACAGCAATCCTGTACCAAATAATATTTTTCAAACTTTTTGCTGCATCTTTCAGTTGCTAGTGCAACTACGTAGTTTAATACAAAATAGATTACTTCAAATAATTGACTCCCTCTGTTTAAACACTTAGCTTTTTAAAACAAATGATAATAAACAAAGAAAACTTACGGAAGCAGAGAACAACAAACCACATTTTGTTGTTTTTTTTATCATTTTTATTGCTTGGTTTCCTACAGAATTATGGCAGATATTCTGAATGTCATCCTTGCCGATCCAGACACGTGTTATTACACCTAGAGCACCTTTGAGCGTTTAAAATAAATAAATAAATAAAAATAAAAAACAAACCCGGATATTGTGCGCTCTACAAATTAGGAACTGTTATCGTTACCATTATCGCGGCCTTCAAAATTAAAAAAAAACCGCAATGACATGATGTCTGTTTTTGCAAGCCTCGAGAAAACAAGAAACCAAACAAATTTCAAGCTAATCTTTATCTTGGAACCTACGAGGGATATGCAAGGAAGAATACATAAACATGGGTGCTTTACGTAACAAGCTGTAGCTTGCTGTCATAAATACTTTAAATGTACATGCCATGCCCCTTTCCTTTCTGTTGCGATACACGAGACAAACTTAACTTCAAAAAACCCTTTAAGTCTTAATGAAGTCTCTTTCGTTCATGATATATAATGTGGTTATCATTGCCTTGCGAAAATGATTAGCTTAACCTTCATCCCATGTCCTGGGTGCCTGTCCTATATTGTTTGACTCTAGAGACTAATCGGGTACTGACTCCCAGTTTCTCGTCATACCTGAAGTTCGCGTTTGTTCACCCAGTATCTGTCAGACGGTGTGAAATTATGAAATACCTTATATCCGCCTGCCGGACTCGTGACTTCACACTCCATGACAAGATGTTCAGATGTTTGTACTTCTATTTGTCAATGGGGACAGAGAGGCGTCTCTTTGTCATTCAGAATAATTAATCAGCTGAACTCATTTGGCGACTGTGAAAGTGATTCGTTGTCGCCCAAAGTCTTTTTCCACCTTCATAGAACCATGGGAGTTTTGATCCTAAGATTTCTCGGATCGACTCACCTTCCCTTGGCATCTCTCAAAACATCCTTCTAACTCCAATTAGGAAGTGGCGTTAAGCCTTGGCAAAGGTTACCTGTGTAGGCCAGTAATAGAAACCATTCATACACTTTCTCATCTCCCAACACATAACCTCCGTAGCATTGATATTATAACTTAAGATGCAAACAAGTTGCCTTCAGAGATCTATCATCACATCCTTATCAGGCAAAAGTCCCAGTGCTCAAGAAAAAGGTACCTGATATTACCACCACCCCTAAAAAGGGATGAAAATATGACTAAGCTCATGAAATTTGTTTGTTTGTTTGTTTATTGGAGGTTTTAAGGCCCCACAACACATGAGGGTCAAAGAGGAGCACAGTGGAAAGAAAGAAGAGTAGAAATAGTTCAAAGAGGGAACACATCAAACCATAAACAGCAGAGATATGATCTACACTGAAAAAAATATCATCTCTAAAAACACATTTTGACACCAGAAAGATGATTTACTATGACAATGACAAAAAATGTCATCTCTCTTGATGAAAAACAACAAAATCCAACACCTAAGACAGCATAATGGTCGAGGAAGACACAGGAGCTTTAAACCTCCTTTGTGTACAATAGTACTCAGTACATTTAATTTGTGACCCAGGAGTTATGTACCAACGGGGATGGAATAGGGGATGGCCACTGATGAAACCCAAACAAGACAAAGAATACAGAACACAAAAGAAAAGGGGAAAAAGTAAGAGTACAGCTTCAGAGTAAAAGAAAAGAAACAGAAATAGAAGAGCCCAAAAGGGACTCATACCAGCCGCCGGCAAAAAATGAAAGAAAAATGACAAATTCACACAAAACACTGAAAGTTCTGCTACAATACTTTTATAATTTGACTTTAAATATCCAAAGCAGTTCAAATGTACACTTTGAAGAAAAGATTCTTATTTGAATTAATATGAGCAAAAAATGTTCTAGATTTAATAAATAGAATCTGTTGGGTATAGCCCGGCCTGATGCAGTAGGTATATCATGCAAGATAAGATGAAACAATTTCAAATAATTACAAATACTGGAGACAGGAATAGAGAGTACATAAGTATACAGAATTTTAACTATCACACTTTAAATAAAATACTATTACAGTCATTCAGATCCTTTCATTTTTGATTCAACATACAACATTTAGGGTATTTTAAAAGACCAACAACCTTAAAAATCAAAAGAATAAATCAAGGGAGTTGTGCTTTTCTAGGAAGGCACTTTGTCTGATTAGAGGCATGTATGGCAACAGTGAATTATTATAGATAAACATGGTCAAATAGTTTCTGGAGAATGCTGAGAAAGCTTATAAGGCCTTGATTTAGTAACTTACGAATCAAAAGCAGAGCACTGATTCAAAGAACAGCTTAAGACATCCCGACCCACATCAGTTCCTTATATCAAGAGTTCTTATAATTTTTCAGTTAAGGTTTTTGTTTGCGACCTTTATAGGGGAAACAAAATCAGGGAAATTAATCAATCCATCAGTTATTTTTAAATAATGGTCTTTATAAGTGTACAGGGAAATCAATCAATCCATCAGTTATTTTTAAATTATGGTCTTTATGAGTATACAGGGAAATTAATCAATCCATCAGTTATTTTTAAATTATGGTCTTTTTTTATGAGTACACAGGGAAATCAATCAATCCATCAGTTATTTTTAAATTATGGTCTTTATAAGTATACAGGGAAATCAATCAATCGATCAGTTATTTTTAAATTATGGTCTTTATGAGTATACAGGGAAATCAATCAATCCATCAATTATTTTTAAATCATGGTCTTTATAAGTATGTGTTATTGTATTCTAATATTACTTATGCCTAAATTTACAACAAAAAAATGCGTCAGTCAATTCTATTGAGCAAAGAACAGGGAGGTGATGCTAATGACTGGAATGGTTATAATAATAATAATAATGCCCGGTCAAGTAATCTTATCTCCACGAGGCAATCCTGCCCCATTACTGGAAATTATTATACAAAATTATATTAAAATAGGAGTCCACAGTACATGGCCTTGGATGGCATACACATTGTGGATGTATCATATTCTTTTGAGCATCAGGGTTAGGAGGATTGAAAAACATTAGAAAAAAAACCCAAAAAATATTAGAATTGAAAGCTTGAGCCATCCTAAAGATCGGCAGTACCCAGGACCATATTTTAGAAAGCAGAACTTTTGGAGGCAGAGAAATTAAATCAGAATAATGTTATGCTGTAAAAACAACAATGTCAATAATATATGAATACATTTTTGATTTCGACAAATTAAATCTTTATAAATCAACAATATGCAATTGTTGATTACACAACCATAGTTATGTATACTATGATTTTCATCGGCAGAAAAAAGAGACAATTGGACAAATCTTGGTCATTCTGTGTTGACGTCAATAAAACAGCCAAATGGTAGAGTGAGTGTTTTTTAGGCTACGCAGAGAAAAACATTCTCAAGGAGGCTGGAGAAAGTGATTAATTTAGTTTTGAATACAGTAGATAGAAAGTGTATTTATATGAACATGGTTTCTGTCCTATTCATGCATCCTTTAATGGTTTGATCTCTGAGCCAAGGTTTATTTGACTGTGTTTACATCGATTCACATGCAAGTCAACATTTATTGCAATTAACAAAATACAATGGTCAGCCTACCCCTTGCCCCTATGCACATAGAGTGGGGAGGGGGAGGGAAATGAGATAAAACAAACACAAATACACAAACCCAAAATGGTAGGAACAACAGGCAACAATGGATAAAAAGTATCTGTTTGTATAGTTATGGTATATTAGTTCAATATTTCAACAGAATTTTTCCTCCCTTTCTTTTCTATTTTTCTGGGTTTTCTTTCTAATATTTTGAATTTTTTGTTTTTGTTTTTGTTTTTTTTGGTACAGTCAATGTTTTGGTAAAAGATACCAAGGGAGAAGAGAACAGAGAGATGAAGAAGAGCAGAGGATCAAGCAAATGGTTTGTTAATGCAAAAGACCTCAAAACTTGCTAATGTGTCCCAGACATTCTTGCTGCCAAGCGAGTAGTGCACCAGTTATTGTGTATTTCGATTACTGAACATTATAAATGCAAGTTTATAAAAAATGACAGCAATTAGCTGCTATGATTAAAAGAACAAGTGTAAAAAAAACTTTCATTCGTCAATGTTGCTATTGCTACATCTTACTAAGGTTAATTATATACCTGAACTAAGAGAATATGTTGGCAGTGTACACTATGCTGAAGACAATTTACAGACAAATAAAGAGTCCAAGTTTTTAAACAAAATGCAATACCAAACACGGCTATGACAAGATTTTTATGCCATGCTTCTTCTCATTACTTGGTAAATAGAGCTGATTGAAAACAACAACATGATACTAAAAGAAGGTGAGGCAAAATATTTTCAATGAAGCTTTGCATTTCATCAGTTTTGAAAACATAACTTATATGTATAAAAACAGGGTAGTTCTTAACTTTTATTACCACAATCAACGTGTTTAGTTTCTCTCAGACACAAAAAATAACTTACAACACATCCCAGACATGTTCTCAACTCAGAATACAATGATGAGACGTATTGTCTTTTTAAATAAAAAATGTAATCCTGAATAGTATGCCCATTATATCCAGTGTGATTTTTGTGATCAAAATTGTGTCAGAAAATGGATTTAAGATGGAGTTAAAGCACATCATATCTGCAAAAGTGGACTGATATTTCTTTAAAGCTTGAGGCACTCAACGAAAAATACAACAAATCATCAATATGATCAGAAGTGGGGCAATTGATGAAGCAATTTTTTGTCATTTGCCATGGTGACCAAGCTGGCAAGCAATTGAAAATGGAGAAAAAAATATCATATATCAGGTCAGAATAATTTTAACAATCAAAAAAAAAAGTGAGCTCAATGCAGATTAACCGGTCTGAGCAGGTCATCGCCAACTCAAAACTTGTGCATTGCCATGCGCTAGTAGCTTATGCTATGTATCTATGAATAATATACTTGACTGCACCAAATGGTGAATGTCTGGATTAAAATAATTAATTGACTGTACTAGCATGGCTGCATAAAAAGTTTGAGAATTGACAATGCGTTGCTAAGAACCACCTCTAATTGCATTATGAAATAATATATACCGTTCTTTGTCCGATTACAAGATAGAAGTCAGTAAATCTAAATGCATTTGCACAAAGTATGCATCGTGATAGTAGCACCCTATCAGATATCAAAACTGCATCAGCAGAGCACCAATCTAACACCCTGCCAGGCTGTAGAACAGACGCATTTGGTGGAACTTTCCACCCTCGACAAGTTCCTCGGTCACAAACCTTTGTTGTAGAAAACCTCCTCTAGGTCTGTAGCCTTCTGGATTTCAGGCTCCAATTTTGATGTTGCAATCTAGAGCAAATGCAAATAAAACGTTTCATAAAAAAAGGTGAGACAAAATGTTTTGAGTCTGGACCTTTCTCATTGTACAGACTGTGTGGTAGTCTATATCTGGAAGTAATCTCCAGTAGAGCACAGAAAAAAAGAACAGCAAGGGTCCTTTCTGGAAATGCCAAAAGTGGGGATAGCTCGGCCACATATTGTGTAAACCTGAATCTAGTATGGTCTGCTATTCTTTTAGATGGGACCCCCATGGGAAAAGATGGAGATGTTAACATAATGGAGCTGGTCCACTGAGGTCGAGTCAACCCAACAGGGCTACTCTTGAGGCCAAATGGAGGTCACTGCATGGAGAAAGCAGAGATGGAGGATATTTGTAGATAACCCATGTTTCGAGCGCAGCCCAAGGGATTAACTCCAGTAAATCCAGGTTCTTTCAAATTATTTTTTTTTTCATTTGTTCTTTATATGAGACATACTGTATATGTCTGTTCCCTTTATATATAATCAAATCAAGGCTCCTTTTGCAATCCATACTTTTCAGATATGTCCTCATAAATCAGTTTTATTGTACTGTAATGCAAAAACAGTAGTAATATCAATATTCAAAACTACAATGAGAAACAATGTTTTAATAATTTGTATAACTTTCAACCAAATCTTCCCAATGTTTTCATTGACTTCATATCAACCAGAATTTTATATGTCAGTTTTTCTAGTTGTTTTTCTAAGTGTGTAATATTAATTAAAATCTGTCCATGTTAAAAAGGAAAATGAATTTCAAGATGCATGAATTAGCTGCATCCTACCTTACATTGACCAATTAACAAGTATTTTAAAATATGACAATGCACTTCTACAATTTACAAAGCAATTTGATGAAATAAAATATCAAATTAAAATAAAATATTACAAAATTTTCACCCAATAAAAGAAATTTGTCTCTATGGAAGACTGTGGCAACCAAGATGTCAGCCAGATTGCCGTGCCACTTCAGAATATGTAAATAAGAAAACACATTTAAAGTTAAGTCACCTACAACATCGAGAGAAGAACACAAACATACAAAAAGACAAGGCACATTACAAGTGAGCAGCTTACACTATATAAATTTTGACTCAGATATTTGTATCACCTTTCTTTTCAGAATTGAATGACTACAACACATACCTTGGATATCTGTGGAAATAGAGCTATGGCAATCGGCAAAGCAAACCCAAAGGCCAGAGTGCACACTACAGCATTGATGGGAAGGTGTAGGCGAGGGTTTCTTTTTAAGAACTTGGTTCTGAAAGCATGAATGATTTTCAGATCTATGTGAAGTGACAAAAGACAATATTTTCTGTTTATTTTTTTATAACACAGAAAGAATGGGTGACTTTGAACCCTCAAAGCAGTATGGTAGGCAGGGCAGATGGCAATATGCACATATGGGGAGTCCCATTAACCGATCAGTACAAGAGTGTCAGCCCAAACAGGACAATGACCCACATCCTTAAGGACTGCATGCTTGGACCTATGTGCAGTGAGTGAGGTGGAGCAGAGAATACGCTGCCCATTAAATATGCAACAGAAATATATTTGTCCTTCAAAGGTACTTACTTCTCTAGTGTTGTCATCACCAGAGGAGGAATGATGAGTATCGGAGCGGGCAGAACCATCCTTGTGATTGCAGTCTCCAGTAAGGCCTGAATTAGAAATAGATGTGTAACTTGACCTATTGATGTAATGGTGGTCGAATCTCAATTATCAGACAGGGAAGCCTCGGTAGCTTTTCTTATGCTTGTGTAACTTATTTTATACAACACAGGGATATTTTATAGCTGTGATCAAATAGCAAAGAATCCATGAAACCTTAAATGAAATTGTATTATTCAAGAGTAGCTTGCAGGTTCTCTGTAAGATATCATTTATGAAAGGTGATCGATTTAGATTTACAAGAAAAAAAAACGAGGCATTGCTTACAATCAATGCCTGTGGAAATTACATAAAATTAATA
>JBCIKM010025520.1:0-26557 GCA_039654465.1 Melibe viridis
ATTTTTGTAAGGAGGGATGATATTTTTTGTCATTGTAAATCATCTCTCGATGGTGTTGATATGTGTTTTGAGAGATGGTATTTATTTTTTAGTTTAAATCATCTCTCTACTGTTTGTGGTTTGATCTGTTCCCTCTTTTAACTAATTCCATCATCTTACTTTCCTCTGGGCTCCTCAATGACCCTCGTGTGTCGTGAGGCCCTAAAACCTCCTTTAAACAATCCACAAACTACGTTCATGTTTATTGTTATATCGATTCTGTTTGGTGCTGCCACTGCCACCAGTTTTGGCTACTGATGTGTTGCAGGCGGTTGGTTGGTGCCTCTGGTGGGAATTTCTACTTCTGTTTCTATTTCTATTCTTTTATTCTTAAGATATTGTCTTACATTTTCCCCTTTTCTTTTGTGTCGCATTTCTGTTGTCTTGTAAGCAACTCCGTGGTCATCCCCTATATCATGTCTTTTGGTACATAACTCCAGTGTCATAAGTAGGTACTTAGATAAACAAAGGGAATCTAAAGATCCTTGGTCTTCAGGGACCATTATGTTGTTATGGGTGACAAGTAAATCATCTCTCTTTGGTGTTGATGTATTTTTTGAGAGCTGATATTTAATTTTAAGTGTAAATCATCTCTCTTCTATCATATAGTGGTTTGATCTGTTCTCCCTTGTAACTGTGTTGGTGTCCCTGGAGGGTACTTCTACTTCGGTTTCTTATCTTTTACACTGAAGCCTTACTCTTACTCTTACTTTTTCCTCTTTACTGTGATGTCCTGGTTGCAACTCAGTGGTCATCCCTTATTTCATGCCTTTTGGCTTTGTACGTATATGCAGGGTCACTGAGTACTTTTGTACACAAAGAGGGTTTAAAGATCCCGGGTCATCCTGTACCATAATGCTGTTATATGTGATGGCCATTGCTTATTTTTGTAAGGAGGGATGATATTTTTTATCATTGTAAATCATCTCTCGGTGGTGGCGATTAGTGTTTTGAGAGATGATATTTATCTTTTTGTGTAAATCATCTCTCTGCTGTTTATGGTTTGATCTGTTCCTTCTTTTAACTAATTCTTTCATCTTACTTTCCTCTGGGCTTTTCTATGACTCTCGTGTGTTGTGGGGCCCTAAAACCTCCAATAAACAAACAAACAAAACAAACTCCGTTTGAATTACTCGGATGATATTCTGATGCTTTCAAAAAAAAATTGACGTCAAAAGATGTTGAGGCTATGTCTTTCATATCATGAAGCACACGTGGACTCCCTACTCTCTGCCCACAGCTCGGTGGCTTACTGGACTCTCGTGCTGAAGAGCGTGAGTTCAAGTCCTGTCGGCGCCATCGAAACAACTGCACTGCGCATGCGGCGATGCACACTGCCTGCCGCCTGGGGTGTCCCAGTCTTCCATCGGGACAGACCGGAGTGAACAGAGTACTGGGCCCACCTCGGGACAGACCCAAGAAAATAATTTCTGCTGCGAGATGAATACAAGGAATCTATTTATTTTATATCTTTATTTTTAATTTCACGGATGACAAAGCTATCCTCTCTAATTTTGTTTCGTTTGTAGAAGAAAGGATGGCTTCTTTTTTGTTTGTGTCTTTGTGTTTGTGCGCCTATGTACGAGTATTCGTGTCTGTGTTTAGGTGCGCATAATTATTATGTGTGTGCCTGTGTGTTTGCGCGCGCGCGTGTGTGTGTGTGTGTGTGTGTGCGCGCGCCTGTGTGCTTGTGTGTGTGTTTTTGCTGGAGTGCGAGCATAGTATCTAATTCAATATAATGTATTGTGTTTTAGTATTTGCTGCCAACTTTATGTGATTTAATTCTTCTCACAATGTAACTTTTTGCGCTTTGAGATGTTTTCAACATGGAAAGCGCAACTCAATAAATGCTTTATATTATTATTATTATTATTATTATTATTATTATTATTATTATTATTATTGTTCAGTCAGGAGATAGCGAATAAACAAACGAACAAAAAAATTAAATTCAATCGAAGATGATATCATCATAATGGTCAGTGTAAAAAGTGAAGAGCGCATTTCTAGAGTACCTTTTGCCGAGGCTTCAAGGCGCTACATAATACCACACCCCATGCAGACAATGCACATAATATAATAACATATACGACAGTACAAATCGCCTGTTAAGCGTGTTGCAATATTTGGGACAGAAGCAGCGTTGTCTACTACCAGGGGGGCCTCCAAACTTCACATACCATGGAAGGACATGCAACGATATGTGGAGCCTCTTCCACCAATCGTACATTTGCCTATCACTGCAGTAGCTATCATCCAAATGACTAAATAAAACGGACTCAAGTCAACAATATATCTGTCAATGAATTACAAAATACGAGACGGAGAGAGCAGTTGGGGAGGCGCGGGAGCTGATGTGGAATGCTCTTCACAAGTTGTTATTAGGTTCATATGGAGATAGTGTTTTAAGATCTTTGGAGGCTCTCAAATGAAAAACTTTGAACCTGCCTCTGTTATTTTTCACTCATGATCGAAAGAAGTTTGAGTTGGATTAAGATTGGGAGATTTGTAAAGTCCAATAATTGGTCTAAATCTCGATTTCCTCCCATCTTACTGTACTATCAAACTTTGTTTCAATAAAGGTTAATTGCCAAAAGAGCGGTGCCATTAACAAATAAGTGCAATAGTAATTGCAATGTATGCAACACTGTCACTGTCAGCTGTGTCTGTGCTGTAACCAGTACAGAAAAAAATACGGGCAAGGGTGAACAGGTCATGGTCAACAATGCAAAATAGGTCAACTGGTCACGTGATGTAAACAACGAGTCTTGGTAGCCATACTGCAAGCTTCAGAAGGGTATGCCTAGCTTAGAGACGTATTGCGAAATTTGTTGGATAATTTTATATTTTGTTATTCAAGATTGAAATATTAACGTTTCAAAACACTATAACGTAGTTATTTAGTGTTTTTATGGATTAAAATGACAAACACTTAAGCCCAGCTGCTGGTTGGGCCTATCTGGCTTTCCGACCAAGCCCCATATTCCCATCAGTCAGTGTTGTGGACATGCGCAGCTCAACTTGTACGGGGGATTATTATTGGTGAAAATTGTTCAAAATAATGGCTAATCCACCAACATTGTAGATAGTTATGTTTTGATAGTAAACGTTTTCCAAAACTCAAGTACGTCATGTGTTATCTTATGCCTATTTCTAATCCAGGTGTAGTATATCAATGCAGACAATTTCAGATGACTTAAAAAATGTCTCGTCATAATGAAAACAGAAACGAGATGTCTGCTCCCAAAAGCAGATGAAACACCAATCTGACATAAAGCTTCTCTGCTTTCTTTTTCTCAGTCAGTCTTATTCTTTAGTTTGTCTCATCTCATCTGAGACAGACTGTTTACATCCTTAAAGAGAAGGAAATGAGACCGACGCAAATGAAAATCTGAGGTCTTGTCATTATTGTTACTAAAGGTATCAGTGACTACAGAGACCAAAGAAGAGTGGTAGGGTCGCTTCTCATTGTTTTGAGGATTCTCTGAAGAAGGAAATACAACCCTCCTTGGAACAGTTTTGGTTTGAGAGATGAAAAATTACCTAATTAATGTCAAAAGCTTGGTGTGGCTGTTTTCAAATGTCTTTTAAAAGATGTTTTTAAGAGCATTGCTTTGGATATCTGAATATCCAAAAAAATGAAAATAAAATGATTTTATTGTTAGGGAGTGTCTATTCGGACCCATATAGCGTCGATGTCCAATGCCAATCATGGAAGAGCGCAAAGATGCCTCTTGAGAAATACGTAAAAACATAAACACGACATTCATGGTTATGGCTGACATGTTGGCGACAATAAGGGTGTACCTATGCACCTACTTTATGGAATTTGATGATTGCATTTCTTGCAGATTATACCGTTGTAATTTAAGACTATCATTCAAACTTCTTATTTCTTTCGTAAATATTATACAAAGCAATTTTTATCTTTTGTTACCCCTCCCCCCAAAAATAAAAAAAAATTAATCAAGAAATCGATTGAAAATCGGCCGAGATTACGAACCTTTTTGAAGAAAAAATGTTTTCAGTAGCTGGGTTTCAAAGGAACAGGAGACTCTATTTCCGCGGAATTATGCAATTTTAAACTCCAAATTATGCCACAAAAAATGGCAAATAACGCAAAAATATGCAACCACAAGAGAGAAAAAAATCACCTCCAAAAACATAACAAAAGAGAAGAAAAATTGGAATCTGTGTGTATATGTTTGAAATTTTATATAAAATTCCCACGGCATCACTGTAAATTAATGTTCTCAGGATACTACATACAGTGGAGAAAAGAATTGCAATATGGACAAATAAGAATTATTCTGATTACTGGGAGATAATGAGGCCACATGATTCTAATGATAGAAATGATTACCACAAACAGACCTTATTCCATACACACAAAATTTAAAAAAAAAAGAAAAATAAATAACCAGCCATGATAAGTCAATAATTTTTTTCGTCGAGTGATATTGGACAAGAAACACAGAATTTATAATATGACAAAGTTATAAAAAAATCATAGTATTAAGTTACTGTTATCAGAAGCACTTGAAAACACAATTAACCACAATGTTAGAACTGGTTGATTCTTAAATAGCAAAGTTTTACTGAAATCTAAAGTGGAAAGTATGGTAGCTTTGAGATGTTCGATTTTCCTGAAATCACAATATCATAGCCCACTGAATGAAAAAAAAGTTTGATTATTAATCACTTGTGTTGCACGAGTAGTTTCCCTTTTTGCAGCCTTTCCTCTCTTGACTTTTTTCTGCATCTAAAATGGTGGAACTAAAGAGGTTTGTTGTTTTTTTCGTTTTCACTGAGAGTAAAGAAACCCAACCTGTTTTGTCTTTTTAAAAGTAACAGATTTTGTCAATCAAAAGACTGTCAAGCAGAACAATTGTCCAGCTTATATGATAATTTAGGCACAATCGACGCATTCTAAGAGTTCAACTGAGTGACTGGCTTGAATCTAGAGCCAACATTTCTGTTTCTTTCCTTTTTTAAAATATTTTTTAACCAAATTAAATCATTAATTATGCCGAAAATGCAGAGCTTGCTAAATTCCGAGGCCATGTTTATGCCAACACGGCCACTTAAAACAGCAGGGACAGAACAGGATGGTCTGAATCTGGATCGGAATCTGTTGCTTTGGTTTACCCATGCAATCTAAATGTGACCTAACCATGTGCCATATATAGACAATTTAGTCTGTAAAGAGATAGTGGGAAGAGACTACTGAATCTTAAATACTGTTGTAGGAAGTACTTATGATTTCTATTGAAATGTCACACTTGATTAAAATAGCCTGGGAAGGTTATTGTGATTCTTTTACGTTTCCCTTTTTTTTAATAAGGTGCACTTTTGCTACTTTTGAGTTCCTTATAATTACCCTCCGAGCCCTTGCATTGTCTAATGAAAGCATTGTGTCTCATTGTAATTAAATTAACCTTAATAATCAAAAGGGTTGATTAAAACGAGATGAATTTTCAAGTTCTGTTTTTATTTACTGTTGTTGATTTATAGGCATTTTAGGTTGGTGGTCTGTTAATTTTTTTGGCCCTGAAAAGATTGAAATTTCACTCTTTTCCAAGATTTTTCATATTTGTAAATTACTACCTAGCTGAAAGCTTCATAGAAAATGAAAGTCACTCCACATTTGATTACTTTTTTTTAATTGACCAATAACTGCATCAAGCACCTTTCAAGTTTTACAAAACCTGATAGTACCTGAAATTATATTATATATTTAGACCTGTACTTTGTTAATGCTTAATTCTGGTAAATAGTTTTGGTAAACGTTGCCGTAGTCAATGAGTTTTCAGAGCATCAGATAGGTTTTATTTTGTTCAACAGAATGTCACTGTGTCTGTATGGAGACTGCTGAGCACTATGCAGCAGCAAGCTAACAATTCAGTCAATAAATTCAACAGAACTGGAACAGGTTCATCACAAGCCTCATCCACTTCACAAACAAGTGGTGCTAGTAAGTCCCTGTTTTCTCTTGTGTGAAAATGGACTTATTTTGTCAATCTTTTATCCTGTGATTAAGTTTAAAATGACTGTAGTGAGGATTTTTTTTTTTTTTTTTTTTCTTTCTTTTTTTTTTTTTTAAAGAAATGTTAATCTAGGATAACAGTAATGGAAAAACTTTGGCAATTTAATTGTTTTCATGAGTAGATCTCTACACAGGAACATAACTTTTATTATTAGTTTGTAAAGTGAAGTACAAGACGTATGTAACAGATTAATATTTTTTTGTGAGTCCAAAAAAATGGTGTGACTGTTTTCTGTGTCTCGTAATAGTACTTATTGATATGGTAGCACAGTTGGTAAGTTGTTAGACTTCTGTGCCAAAGTGTGAGGGTTGGATTCAGTACAGGCCACTACGCCTTTCAGACTGCAGAACTACATCACGCTAATGTCTGGGTTGTTGTCCCAGTTTTCCTTGAGACAGACCTTAAAGTAAGAACAACAAAAATTAAAATGATATGCCAATCATTGTTGGTGTCACTGCATTGCATCTTTCCAGATGGGTCTTTGGATTCACCGGCAGGCAGCAATGGTGACCAGTATTTCAGTGCTACATTTAATGCCCTTGGTCTCCAGGATTTCCCACCTTTTGTAAGCTTTACCCTGATACAGCTTAAACCATAGGCTTACTTATGGTTATCTGTTTTATTAGTGCCTTTCTTTTCATATATCCTGAGTCATCTAATTAATTTACCTTTTGTTTAGTTTAGGAGTGGTCTGGGTTTTTTTTATAATGGAACTTATGTCTTGACAAGGATTGAAAAGTTGCTTATAATCTTAGTTTTGACTGCTTAGACAAGCCTATTGATCAGAACATTTTACTTGTGCCTCGTGGCTCAGTTGGTAGGTGTTGGTCATCCATGCCAAAAGATATCATGTGGGTTCAATTCCTACAAGGGTTATTGTGTTAATCAGAATGTGGCTGGCACGTGGTGTGTCCCAATCTTCCCCTGGGACAGGCCCTTGGGAATAATTTTCCCCATGGGATAAAAAAAAGAATGTTGCTGTAAATAGTAGCATAGGAAAGCTTAGTTGAAATATAATTGTCTTTATAAAGTTACTGCAAATTTTTACAGTACATAGTACTTGAATTCAACATTTGACTATGTCACATGAATTATTTAAGAATTGGCTTAACTTATTCGCATGTTGCTTCCCTAACCAAAAGTTCCTTAGAGTGGCCCCGTCCCAAACAAGCACACATAGAACTCAACCCGCCCCCACCCCTCCTCCCTACCTGTTGGTTAAATGGCAATAAAAAGATTATTTGACAATAACATGAAAGCATACATTTTTATGTACAGAAATGAGTTTGTGTACATGAATTTGATGCTTTGGAGTAAAAATACTGATATAGCAGTGCTTACATGAGTTGTGAATAAAAAAATTCAGACAAATTTTCAAAACAGATTTATAAACAAAGAAAATGAGTCAAAAAACAATCTACCTGTTAACAGAAACTTCTTGAAACTGAAAGTAGACTTCAATAATTTCTCCCCTCAAGAGTTCCTATCTAGAGAACAGTTTACTGGGGCAAAAAATAGCCGTTGCTGGCATACCAACGATATCCATGTGAAGGGTTTAAAAAAATTTGATTTAGTCAATTCACTGAAAATTTTTGGCTGTAGTGAATTATAATCATGGTGTTGACGCTAAGAGAAACAAAAAGCAAAGGTTGTTTTCAGCTTTGATAACCAAAATAATAATAATTAATTTTCCATGAGTTTATGCCTCATTTTTCCTATTTTCTCTGTGGAACTTCTTTTTCTCTCATGCTACCACTCGTTTTCCTTGTGTCTGTAAAATGTGTTCATAATTACTCAAGTGATATGTTGAGTTTTCGTTGCTTTTGTAACATTTTGATTTGTGAACCTTTGCAGCATCCTGGGCCCAGACCCAGGACCAACATGATGGGTGGTTTGACCAAGCCATTTGTGTCATCAACATCAGCTATTGACCAGGTGCCGGATGATTTCAAATCTCTAAGTCTGGCCGTAGGACCAAATAATAAGGTAGTTGTTAAAACACAGAGGGATTTCCTACTCTGAGGAGGTATATGTGACAAAACTATTTTGATTTCATGCCATTCTCTTATCAAACAGGATGAATGATCTGAAATGAAATAATGAATAAAATAGTTTTAGGTAAAACTTGGTATTACTTCACTGAAGTTTGCTCTTTCCCCTTTAAGCATGAACACATAAACCTGATATTAATGTTTTTTTGTTTTTTTTAATATCATAAATATTTTTGGTAAATAAATAAGCTTGTAAAAATGTTGACATTCTCAAACGAAAAAGTTTCCAAGGTTTTCTCAGTGGTACATTCATTGTTTTGTTTTCTCTCTTGTCGACTCCCATCAGAGCGCAGCTGGAGATTTTGCTCCAAATTCTCCTAGTCTTCCTCACAGTTCCAGTACCTCCTCATTTGCATCCTACGCATCCATGTTTGGCCAGACATCTGCAGCAGCAGCAGCAGCAAGCACCCAGAACCCAGTCTCTCATAGCACCATGTTTGGTCAAAGCCAAATGGTCAGCATGCCAAATACTGAACCCCCTCCTCCTCCGCCTCCTCCTCCTGTCTCCATGTTTAATCCCCCTGGTCCCATCTCATCCATATCAACTCAGAATGCTATCACCAGGCCTTCCTTCTATCCCACGGAACAACCACCTCATATTCCACCGAGTAATGTCAGTCAGACAGCTGTAACATGTACCAATGGTAAGTCCTATTCTGGGTACTCTCTATAAGAAATAGTGATATTTTATGTGATTAAGAGAAGAGGGCTTGCACTGGTCTTATAATGGTCTGGCTTTACTTTGCTAAGGTGATGCTTCCAATAAATCATATGAGAGGCTAAAGATTTATTTTGTTCAAATAAGTGGGAAAAGAAAAAATAGTGTGCAATCACCTTATGCAGTGTACTTGTTGCATGAACTTGTACATGATTTTCAGCTTTCATTTCAGAATCAAATTTCTTTCTATAATGTCAGTTGAAAGAAAATGATGGTGAAGTAAGGACTAATAATTGTAGATTACTCTTATACTTTCATATCTGATACATATTCCCCCCCCCCCCCCCCCCTTTCCATTTCTAATTATTGTCTGCATTTCCACATTCATCATGATCAGATATAATATGAAATTTTAGATCTTTTTAAAGAACTCCTGTAAAGAAATTGAAAGTCCAATTCTGTTGTCTGATTCAATGAAGTCCTCAGATGACCTTTAAATGCAGTGGGTAGAAGAAAAAAAATACCAACTTTGAAAAATTGTATTGGGATCATCCTTCATTGAATGCAACAACATTTATATCCATTTATTTATATTAACTTTCCCATTTCCTCAGGTCTTGTGTATACGTCGTCATTAAGCCCTGCTCACAGTCCTCGTATGTCCCCTGCCAGTTCGCCATTGGCTCATCGCCGCCTCCACAATGCATCCCATCAACCAATCCAACCATCCAGCCTTGCTCAACAACACCCTTCCGCAGCCCTAATGCAGGTGCGACATGCTTTGACCCTGCAAAAGGGCTACAAAATACCTGTACCATCGTAAACACAATGAGTACTCTTGAAAATTGATTGGGTATCTGGTAGTCTGGCAGGCACTACACATAACTTAATACTGATTGATACTTAAATCCTTTTAACTCGTCATTTCTGAAGACTGAGGAAAAACAACAGAGACCAAATGCCGTGGTCATAGTGTTTCACCTCAAAACACACTTAACTATAGGTTTTTTTTAGAAACCGCTAGAATGAATGACTGATATCTAAATCCATTCTGAAGTACTTGATGCCATTAAATTATTTTCTTGCACAGTTACCCCCTTAAAGGTGCTTTGTCAAAACCGCGACTCTTTTGACATACAAGTATTAACCCTGCCCAAGCCTTGTGTAGAGATTGATGTCAATAAACCTTTACAGATTGAGAGTAAATCTAATGCTAAATTTAATTTTTCTTTCACAGGAAAGCGTGGGAGGAACTACGTACTTCTACAATTCAGAAGAGTTCATGCCTCAGAATGAGGGTCCTCAAATTGTAAGTGGTGGTTTCGTTTTAAAGGTCATCTTCAGCCTCCTTTGCCCCATGATGAGAAAGTCTTTTGATGTTGCTATTTTTAAGGCATTAATAATAATATTTATATATTGTTAATAAAATAAAAGAATGGGGGAAAATATAGTTAACATGGAATGCAAGTTATGGTCTCTTACTTTAATGCTGCAAAACCTGAATTTATTTTTTAACTTAAGATGATGGTTCATAAGATAATTTCATTCATGTCTTATTTTCTTATCTCTCTTCAGCATCTTCCAACGTTTTGTGCATATCCTGGAATGCCCTCTCACATTGTTCATATGAAGCTGAAGTCATCAGTGCCTCAATACTTTGCACCAGATGAATTAAAAATGGTAATTCTTATACAGCCCCTATTAAAGTATACATTGCATTGGTGTTCACTGTTTATCATTTTCCATGTTATGTTGTCATTAGGTTTTGAAAGAATATATGTACGTATTTTGTCTTCATTTCTCAGATGGTAAATGATTTTTTGTGGAATAATTAACTTTAATGTACAAATGACTTGACGCACCTTCTATTACAGGATATTTTGAATCGACACGTGTTATCAATGATGCAAATGGATCCGGCCTCTCCCCAAGCAGGTATGGATGGGATTTGTCTAACCAGTGTTCTGTTAGGCTGTTGTTTTACAGATTTGCGTCATATTGTTGGATTTGAGCATGAAATCAATCTCGACTGGTGTAAAATTCCAAGACATAATCTTGTTAATTTGGAAAAACATTTTTTTTCTAACACATAATCAAAGAAAAGGTATATTTAATTTAAGAGACACAGCAGTAGAAAGAAAGAAAAGCCAGAAGGTTAGAAGTTATCCTCCATTTTCATACGCTTTTCCCCCATGAATAGTCAAGGGCTGAATAAAAGACCTGAAACATGCCTTGAGATGCTTAAAAAATAAGGACTTTAGAATTTCGGAGAATCTGAAAGTAGATTCCCTTATAATTAGTGTGTTCCTTAACAAAGCATAAGTCTTCCAGTGACTAATTCCACTCCTGTTCATCAATGTTCCAGCTGAATTACCAGAGGAAATTGACAACTACCAACACTTATGTCCTCTGGAAAGAATTGGGCCTCCTAAACCCAGTCCAAGCCTTGGCAACTTGCCCTCCACTACGTACAAGGCCGTCAGTACCAAAGATGGTTTATATTACTGTCTGCGTCGGATTCATGGTCAGTACCTTTCTGCTCCTTAACACTGCATTAGTCTTGTGGAAGGCAGGCCACTTGTATTCCTCAATGTAATCTTCATGTTTAGATGGGAAAATTCTTGCCAAACTGAGACTGTTTTAACTACATGTTGTACGGAAGGTATGTTTTCTTTGCCCCAGAACTAAAGGGACATGTCAAGATCTGTAAGATGTATCTATGGTCCTTATCCCTTTGCAAGGCTGCCAAGCATTATGAATTTGGATGAAAATTACGATTTTCCGTTCGTAATTTCCCTATTCTGATTTTTATTTTGGGCTTCAGGCACTCAATTCACGCAGTGTCCACAGAAAGAAACAATGATTGTAGAAGAAAATTAATGCAATTAGACATGGTAAAAATCAGAAAGATGAGTTTTAATACTTTACACAAAAGAATTTCTGATCATCCGCTGCGGGCAGCATTGTCCACAGGACTTTGGTTATACATTCACTTTGGGCATACTACTTGTAAACAATGTGCAATCATCACTTCGTGTTTAAATTTTGACAGAATACAGGGATGGATGAAATTAAAGTTCACATGCCAGTCAACATAACCTAGGGTGGACAGCATTTGATCGATGTATGATTGGATACTTATCCTTTTCTGTACTTATTTTGAGCGGACTATTCTCAAATCTCGCAATCTAGTGAGGATGTGTTTATGGTTTCACATGTTTTTCTTCATCATTGTTTTGCATTAGTAATTTTTTTTCCAGTGAAATATATTAATTGTTGAACTCAAACAAGAGTTCCCCTCAGTATTTCTGCTAAAAATATACATTTTCTCATATTTGATAGACAGGTGTGTTCTATCACTACCTCAGCAAGGGAACTTAATATCTTTGTTCTAAATATCTTATTTGCTGACTCGATCTAAACTTAGTCATTTTCATAGAAAAAATGGGGTGATTACTATTTTCAGTCTCAGGTTACTATTTTTTTATTGTTTCATTACTATTTTCTGCTTCAAGGGGTTGGCAGCCCTGCCTTTGTCAATGAACAGGCACAGTCAATGGGCAAGGTTTGAGATCCCTCTCATGCTAGATTTTGGGGGTTGGGGGGGGGGTGTTGTTTTGTTTACATTTAAATGAAAATGAACAAGGGAAAAATGGATTTTCAAAACAAAGATTCATTTTTGCTTAATTAAATCCCATTTGTGAAAAGTTTTCTTAGATTTGTTTGTGAAAGGGTGAATACTCCCCATGTCATAGCGTGTCCCCATAGCACCGGATCCAGGCTTTTGCTGTGTCTGTACAGTAGCACAGGTTCTCCTCGCCTGAACAAGTAGGTAGACCCCTGTCACAAAATATGATCTTGCCGCTGTAAACTGCTGCCTGGTCTTCTGTACCATTGTCATGGAACCAGTCAAAGACTGTAGGGTTTGTTCTTTTTGCCTCATTTTGACCTTTGGTAATTCACATATGACTTATTATTTTCTACAGGTTTTCGTCTCGCCAACACCAAAGTAAATGCCATCATTGAAAGCTGGAAGAGACTTTATCACCCAAATGTTGTTCAGTTGAAGGAAGTATTTACAACAAAGGCATTTAATGACAACTGTGAGTGGGGAAATTGTATTGAAGTCCCTTTTCCCTTTCTTTGCTTTCTCATTTTTCCTAAATAGAATGAAATTTGAATTACTTTTGTTACAAAATCTTTCTGAACTGTTATGTTGTTAGAAATACAGCATCATTTTACGGTTGAAAGACTTCTTATCATGATTTTATTTCATTCAGCTTAAGTGCTTTACAAGCACCAAAAATAATTCAGTTTGATCTCAATTTTATTTCATATTTTTTGTTTAAAAATTATGTTTTTGTAGTTGTTGGTTGGTTGGGTTTTTTTCTTTTTGATTTTGTTGTTTGTTTGTTGTTGTTTTGTTTTTGTTTTTATGGGGGGGGGGATTGTTACAGGATAAGAAAACTATTTCTTCATTTGTAACAAATAATTACAGTGGAAATGTTTACCAAGAAGGAATGAGTCGTTGAAAAAAAAGTAATGATCCCAATATTACTGATAGTAATTTTCTCTTGATTGGGTTTGTCTGTTGCCTTTATTTTACTTCGTCATAATTGAATGAATGCCATTGGTCCTTGCCTAAATTATATTTCCACTGCTACCCTGCAGCCATTGTGTTTGTGTACGACTACCATGCGGGGGCAGAGACCATGATGGCGCATCATTTCTCGTCCCATTCCCAAATGAATGGTTACAGTCACCATCACAATCACCACCACCACCACTTTTCAAGGGATCATGGGAAAAGTAATACTTACCTGATTATCTCACTTAATTCTTCTTAGAATTTGATGTGCACATAGTTTTCTTGTGACATATTTACAGTGAATTTAAGAGATTGAAATTATTTCTCAAAAACCTTCCTTCACCTTATGAGTTATTAAGCTGGAGTGAGAATTTATTTGTTGAGTAGAACACAGTCATGAGGGTTTGTTTTGTTTTTATCCTACTGAAAAGTAATATTTAAATTTCAAGCAACTCTGCTTTCCATAGAAAATAGACTTTGTAATGAGGGAAGTGATAACAATTTCTTCAATTATGAATTTTCTCAGTATCTTTTTATTAATTGTGAAAGAAGAAGAATAAAGATGCCTAGAGTTAAATTAGTGCCTCAGTTCACAAGCAATCGATTATCATTTTTATGATCTTATAAACCCTCTAAAAGGTTAATTATAACCCTTTTTTAGATCTCTCTTTACAAATATTAATACTCCACAATTTTGTTGGGTTTTTTTTTTTCCTCAGACAACAGTCCCCGTAATATGAATAATAATCTCTTAGCGGAGGGACTCATATGGACATATATTGTTCAGTTGAGTTCTGCCTTGAGAACTATTCACTCTGCAGGCCTTGCTGTGCGATGTCTGGATCCCAGCAGGATTATCCTGACTGGAAAGGCCAGGTAACAACTCCCTCTCTACGTCTCTCACTGCACTGCCCTTACTTATCATTTCTGCCAAATGTGTTAAATGTAAAGCCAAGAGTTTTTAAGTAGGAAGTAGACTTTAACATTTCTGCAGTCCTTGAGCATTTTAAGTCTGCAGATTACTCACACTTTTTAAGATCTAAGTGAAGCTCCCGAGGCTGTTATCTGTGAAGGCAAGATGATTTCAAGATGCTACTTTTTTAAATACTGAAGAAATATTGATTCCTTTTCTCCGTCAGGTTACGGATCAATTGTGCTGGAATCATGGACATTATCACTCCTGAAAATAGTGTCAACCCGAACTCTGCTGCTTATCAGGTCTGTAAACCCCAGACATCAGCATGCATTTGTATTATAACTTGCGATGATGCTTGAATAATCCAATATCACATCATGAGTTCATTGTATTGCTTATACAAAAGAAAAATATTAGTCATGCGGAAATTTTAGCTTTTTCATGAACATATTCACTGGACATCAATTCTTTCTGTTGTCATGTAATACAGAAGATTGTGATGATATTTCTCATCCTTCATGGTGGACCAATCGTCTGCACATCTTCATTTCTTGTGATCCAGAGTTCTTCCCAGCTCCTCGGAGCTGGATCCCGACACTGTTTAGGCAGTATGAAGGGGTATGGGTAACAAAACATAATTTTTTATCCATTGACTCAAAAAATGTATTGTGATATAAGTTTACCAATTCAATATTTGTTCAAGTGTTCTTGCTGTGTAATTCCAGCAAGATGATCTCACCACGATGGGCAAAATCATCCTGGCTCTTGCCTGCAACAACCTGATGAGTGTGCAAAGAGACTTCCAGGCAGCAACCGAACTGGTGCAGAGGAACTATTCCCCCGACCTGAAAAATCTCATAGAGTAAGTGAACCGAGTGTCATAGCTTGAATTAATGGAAAGCTCCCATTGCAGTATATATTTGTTTATCGATCTTGGCTGCAATTGAGGTCTCACACTTAGAGATTTCCTGGTGTTTTACATCTGCTGACAAGAAAACTTATGGAGCACAAATATCAAACTGCAGTAATTTATTAATTATTAAAACATTGATATCAACTCCTTTTTTTTTTATTAATTAATTTATTCGTTTTCCCTATCCTGCCTTTTACAAAGTGAATTTTTTTATTCCACATCTGAACTGACTGCTATATTTTCATACAACTCGAATGTCCTGTTTGATTGTGGTGTAAAATAAGTTTATTGTGACTCTTTCTCCAGCTACTTACTTCAGAACCCAAATAGAGTTCGCAGTATCAATGACGTCATGCCCATGATTGGTGCTCGCTTCTTCACTCAACTGGACAATGCACAGCTACGCAGTGATGTCATAGAGCATGAACTAGCAAAGGTCAATTCAGATTTGTATGTTTAAAACACTAGTCATGCAATGTTGCTCTACATATCAGAGGGTATTACAGGCAATAAGTAAGTGTCATGCAATCTTAATATTAATTCAGAAAAAATGTGTCCACATAGCAATCATTATCGTTTACTGCAGGGGTAGATGAAAGGGTTTTGAAACTAGTCATCAGAGCTATGAAATTCTAGTGAAAAAAGTTAACAAAAGGACAATGTAACATAAGTGCATCTTGATTTGTAATCAAAGGGCTAAAAACTTACAAAGCACAAGAATTTGAAATTGTGCATTGTTTATTCAAAAGATTTCATGGTGAGGTGAGTATTTGAATAAAACATTGTGTTTCTAGCAATGCCTTTTTGGTTTCTTCATATTTGTCAAATGGTTAAGATTCTGTTCTAGCTTACTTTCATCAATTCATGAAATTTATGTTTAAAAGAACAAAACCTTTTTTCATATACGTTTTAGTTTATATGAGGTTTTCTCTTTTCACTAAAAACAGGAAATTGAGAATGGCAGACTGTTCCGAATCATGGTGAAGCTTGGCTCCATCAACGAACGTCCAGAGTAAGTCATGCCAGAAATGATTGCTCCTTTTCTTTCATTGTTTAAAAACTTTGTCAAAAGTAGGAAGGTATCTCAATTCAAGAGTTCTTATGCAAGAGTAATCAAAGGCTTCAGGAGACTGTGCAAACTCAATTTATTGAATCTGGTTTGTTTATTCTTTCAATTCCTAATTTTTGCTCATACTTTTTCTTCCTTAAAAGAAATCCATTTTTTTTTTCATTCAGTTGATCTCCTTACAGTTACTTCCTTGTTTGTACAACTGTCTGATTTTCACATGAATGATCTTCGTTTCAATTCAATATAGCTGAAGGTCTGTGATATTTCTGTATGTTTTATTGCAGATACAATTCTGAACCATCTTGGGCAGAAACTGGTGATCGTTTCATGTTGAAATTGTTCCGAGATTATTTGTTTCACCAAGTGGACGAATCGGGGATTCCATGGATAGACATGGCCCACATCATTCAGTGCCTCAACAAGGTAACTTAACCCTGCACATTGGACTGACTGGACAATGTGGGGAGGGCTGTGGGAAATTTCCATTGTAAACCATTTTCAATTTATTTTGAGGCAGACTAAGGTAATGATATTTTATAACCTCTTGCTTATGCAAAATTTAAAAAACAAAACAATCTCAGACATTCCAGTACAAGTGAAGTAACTAACAGTCAGGAGTGTCACTTTTATAGGCGATAAGATATGTGATATGCCAAAATGAATGCCATTAGCCAAATATTTATGACACAAAAATAATCTGGTCTACTTTCAATTTTAAACAACGTTCTTATATGTCCTTTGCATTACCTTCAGTCAATTTAAGTTGAAATACATGGGAAAATATTAAACCATTTCTTGAAACAATCATACCGTTGCTTTCATTTGATGGATCACATATATTAAAAGTGAAATTGAAGCCAGAAGGTAAAACAATTGTAATGGCTGGACAGTTTATTCTCTGCATGTTGTGTACTGTGAAAAAATGTCAATTTATTAAATATGTCTGTGTGCAAACTTGAGGTGCTTGAATTGTTTCAAAGACATTTGTCCTGGCTCCGCACAAAGTCAAACTTGAATTCGTGTGATCTAATAGCTCTTCATTATCACATTTTTATTATTTTAATTGTTTTTTTATTTTTGTATGTTTACAGTTTGATGCTGGCATTCAAGAGAAGACATGTCTTGTGTCTAGAGATGAAAACAACATGCTGGTCGTTTCATACTCTGAGCTTAAGCGCTGTTTTCAATCATGTTTCCAGGAACTAGTTGCCAATCAAGCTTCATCTTTCTCTTAACACAAATGGCAGCCGTCTGTTCAGTTCTGTGAAGAAATATGAAGAGAGAAAGAATTATTTCCTATGCTGTGAAACTGACAAAAACGTAAAATTTGTTTCCAGGTATGTTGTATTGATCTGATTTACTGACTAAATTGCCTTTCCTTGTTACGTCTTTGGATTGCTTTAATGAAAAACTGCAATGTGCGTAACTTAAGTAGATATTGTTATAAAACAATGCATACATATTGTTGAAATTGTTGATAATGCTATAAAATCTTACTTTTATTCTGAATACATTATTGATGAAAAGATGCCAGAATTAGGGATAAGTTATCGCAATATTTTTTTTTGTTTTTGCCTCTTGACTTCAAATTTTTTCTTTTTGTTAATGTTTTATTCAAACAAATTTGCCTTGTCAAATTCTTAGCTGGTCTTCAGGCAAATGGATTGATCATAAGGTGTCATGGTGGAATCAGGCTTTGGTAGCTTGCGACCAGTTGTTGTTTTGTTTCACAATATTTATCTATAAGCAATCACATTTCCTCATGACGAATGTTCAATTGAAATACTCAGCTAAGACATAGGTGAGTTTTCTTACTTTGCGTACATGACAAGAGTAGTCGATGATGAAATAGGTTTGGGACTGGATTCCTTGAAAGCACAGATACATAGTCAAATGGAATACTGTGTGGTTTGGGCTCTTGGTTTTCTAGGGCGTGGTATTCAGGGTTTTTAACTGTGGCGTTAAATATATTCTAAATAGCTTGCACAAATCCATACATATGCTTTTATGATTTTATTTATCATATTGTCGTAAAATCTTTCTTATCTCTCAATCAAAAGGAAGTTTATAAAACCTTTGTTTTGTTTTTTTTTCAATTTGAATTTGTCTTTTCTGTTCGTGAATTTTTACCTATGCTTTTAAATAAGTTTTATTTAAATCCTTGATACAACTTTGTCTTATGAATGAAGCTTTTGAGGATTGAAAGTAAAAGTCTTCAAGCTTTTTGAACTGAAATTTTAATACATAAGTTTTTGTAAATGTGTATATATATATATTGCTCTGCCCTTATTAGAATTCCACAATGGTTTCCATGTATATGTATTTTTTAATGTTTCCATTTCCTTATCTGAGAGAGAGAGAAAATAACCCAAAAACACTTTTCGGTCCCATTACAGTTTAGTGTACTAAAATAAATTCACCCTGTTGACAGTTGAGGTCATGAAATGAGAAGTCGCCAAAGTGTACACTTTTTTATGGTCATGATTTTTTGTTCAGTAGGGAGTTTGGGTTACTCTATGTATTGTCTATAGGCTTAATGATTTTTATCCCTTTCAAATAAAATCTCAGTTCAAACTCCCCGAATCAAAAGATATCTATCTGACTTACAATTCAAACATCAATTTTTCAAGTTCTGATGTTAATCAAATTTCATCTGAATGTACTGTTCTAAGTCATTATCCTTTACAGAATGCTGATAGTTTGTTTAATGGTCTAAAGCAGTTAGGAGAAGTAAAAAAGAAAAGAAAAAAAAACCTTGACATTTATCAATTTTGAAAAGCTGTGTTTTGATTTTGTAGGATTGATATCTAAAAGTATTCATTCATATATGCTTTAGAACCCCAGTTTTAGTTTGATGAAATTCTACAGCTTCAAAATCAGAATAAATAGATTGTCCAAAAAAATCCTTCAAACCATTAAAAATGGAGAGAAAATAATTCTAATCTTGGTTATGTAGAAACAAAAGCAAGACACACACAAAAAAAATATACTGAGACAGCCTGAATGAATGCATGACCAACAAGAATTGTCCAACATGGAAGTCATCAGACCTGACAACAGACAGGAGTGGAAGGCCATGATTGCCAATGTCTGCTACAGACGTGCCACATGAAGGAGAAGTTATCTGGGCAAGACAAAAAAAAAAAACACACTGACTTTAGAAGTTAGAAGCCTTTTGTATAACTCTGTTACTGTCCACTCTGTTTGATTTGAAAATAACGTTACTTATTTCTCGCTCCAATATACTAAAATGTTTCCATTAATGCTTTCTTAAAACTATTGGTCTTAGCATGTCTCGGCCGCAGTGAATTTTATCCTTTTTCATGGTCTTAGGAAAAACAATTTAAACAACCCCAAAATGAATAAGGATACAAACATAGCATGTGGCATTGGCTCTCAAAACAATTTAAATTTCTGCCTATTGAATTTCAATAGTTAGATACAACCTTCTGTTTTTTTCTACAGGGATGCTTTGTCTGGTACTTGTAAACAATGTGGAGTCCGCACTATTTTTTTCCTCCTTATTTCTTCATTACCCAACAAATTTCTTTTGTTTTAGATTGGTACCTTATTAGTATTCAAACTTTGAAAATCAAAACTAACAACTCCTTTGCAATAACATCTTTAAAGATTGGTTTTTTCTCCATGTAGTCAGAGGTTGTTTTACTGATTGATCAGGTTCATGTTTTCTTTCATCAGAAATAAGATACCAGCTTAGCATCCCTGGTGGGCACTTCTACTTCTGTTTCCTTTCTTTTACACTGAATCTATCAGCTTACTTTTCCCCCTTTTTTGTTGTCATGTTTCCAACCCACTGGTCATCCCTCATTTCATGCCTTTTGGTACATAACTGCAGGGTCACAAGTTAAATGTATTGAGTACTTTAGTACACAAAGGGGATTTAAAGATGCTTGGTCTTCCTGAACCATTATGCTGTCATGAGTGATGGTCATCGGTTATTTTTGTAAGGAGAGATATTTTTTGTCATTGTTAATCATCTCTTGGTGGTGTCATGTGTTTTGAGAGATGATATTTATTTTTTTAGTGTAAATCATCTCTCTTCTGGTTTTTTTGTTTGATCTGTTCCCTCTTTTAACTAATTCTATCATCTTACTTTCCTCTGGGCTCCTCTATGACTCTCGTGTGTTGTGGGGCCCTAAAACAACCAATAAACAAATAAAATAGCGTTTTAAAGATAATAAAGTGGCAGAGCTTGTATGATTTTAGTGGGAGATTTTCTGTTTGAATTGTTTGATTGAGATTGGCAGAGAGACCATTGTGTAGCATTGGTGCCCATTGTTTTGATATGTATGCGTATGATAACACCATGAGTTGACAGACTTCTTATCATCCCTCCATCAAGTCACCTCTTGCAATGTTACATTGACCATTTGAATTCAAATTGTGCAACATTCCCCAATCAATCATATTTTTCTCCTACCATTACTGTGAGTAAATTGAAAATATTGCTTGAACATGAAACATAGGTTAAATTTTGTTTGGTTCCTTATTTTTTTCTTGTTTCTGAATGAGGGGTTCTGATTTGACTTATATATATATAAAATCTTTTTTCCATCTTTCTAGTTTTCAATATTTGATGGTGTAAGTAGGTTGAGTGGCTATTTCAACAAAGTGTGACTATTTTCTTTTGAAAGCAGAAGTCGTGTTTATGTAAGCCATCAGTATCTTCTGCCATTTCTTACTGACCTTTATAAAATTAGGATGTGTGAAAAAAGAAAGCAAAGTTCCAATGTTCTGCAGTCATGGACCTGTCGGGTGTGTCTTTGACTCAGACCGTTTTAGTTGAAATTAAGTGTGTCGGAATCCGAAGAATTTGCCTTCACAATCAATTTAAAACATTTAATTCGAGCAATTTCATGCCAATTTTGTCTTTAAAAAACTGTCTTAGTCAACAAGTTCCTTATGTTTATGGAAGCATCAGTCTCAAAAGCAGTGGAGGATACTGGGCCTTGTTTGATGTAGTCTACTTTTGTCTTCTGGGCCAAGGGATGTAACTCTGATTATTTGTTATTGTAAAACTTAAAGACATCGACTGAGTGGCAGTTGAAGGACTGGAAAAATTGTCATGTTGCCATGAGAGCATTGATAGATTGAGTGTTGAAATCTTTCAATATTTCTTTTAGCCAGCGACCTCAAAAGAGAGGAAAAAAGTAAGAAAACAAGCAATCATCTTATGGGAACAAAACTTAGGCATTCAAAGACTGCTTCATGTATTCTCCATTTGTTTTATCTTCTTTTGTCATCATTAATTATCACTCCCCCCCCCCCCCCCCCTCTTCTCCTTTTCATTGCCACCAAGGCAGAGGTGGTTTGAATCAATCCAGTTAGGGTCAAGGTCTTTTTCTTTTCCTGGCTGGAAAGTTCTCATTTGAATTCATCAAAATACATAGCTACTTAAGTCAATACCCATTAGTCATGAGTAGCTTGAAATAATAATGCACGTATCAGGTTATGCTACATAATAACTCCCATAATGCTCTAGTCTTGTGTAAGAAGAGCCACTTGAAAACAAAAATATTGCCAAAAAGCTTCAGGAAATGTCAGTAGAATTTGCCATAATGAAGGTCCCTGCGTTGGCGTTGACTGTTTCCCACCATTCGGTTGCAGTGTCATTCTAAGGGCTAGATTATTTGTTGTAATTTTTTTATCTTCTTTAAGATGTCCGTTGAAAAGGGATTTACTATAGTTTTTCAACAACCGAATGCTAATACAGGTCTTTAGGTACATTATGATTGCAATGTTGAGGATTTCTCTTTGCCATACTGCACTGCAGTTGTGTAGAAGATGCTGGGGGCAGGTGTTTGAAACGGTATGAGTTTCAATTTTGTTGAGCTCAGAAGGGAAGAGAAAAATGAATGGCGGGTGTATTGGTGTTGTATGTGTATTGAGAGGCTATATGTGAATCATTTTGAAAAAGTGTTCAGTCCCCTGAAATGTTACCACAAATAATACTTTTTATTTGTGGTTGATTTTGCTGAATTTTTTTTTTTTTTTAAATAAGTTTTTAAGCTTTTACCTATGTTATTCTTAAATTATTTTGTTTTCTTCTGTTTTCAACCATTGTCTCTGTTTGTTAATGCATCCCTGATTATTGTAAAGTAAAAGGTGTGTGATCCAACAGTGATTGTGACCACAGTATTTTTACCACAAAATGAAATAAAACTTAAAAACTTAAATTTTACTGTACAGTGTCTTTTATTTCTTCAGCCTTCATCCACTTCTTGGGTATTTTATCTTCAATGCCATAACGGAGTAGCGGGCGGTTGGTGGGAGCCCCTGGTGGGCACTTCTACTTTTCTGGTTCTTATACTTATCCTTTCCTGAAGTTATCGTCTTCCTTTTTTCGCGGGTGGTTGGTGGGAGTCCCTGGTGGGCTCTTCTACTTCTGTTTCTTTTCTTTTACACTGAAGCTATCGTCTTGCTTTTTCCCCTTTTCTGGGATGTCTTGTTTGCAACTCAATGCTCATCCCTTATTTCATGCCTTTTGGTAGATGACTGCAGGGTCACAAGTTAAACGTACTGAGTACTTTTGGACACAAAGGTTTAAAGATCTTGGGTCTTCCTGACCACAATACTGTTAAGAGACATTTTCACACAGATGATTTACAGGGAACAAAATGTCAATTCACAGAAAGATGATCTAGTTCCCACACAAACAAAAGCAAACATACACACACACATATATATGAAGTAATAAAAGCTCAACATGACAGAGTATGAATCAGAAGAATGTGAAAGTGAACCAAATCAATAGAGGAAAACATTTTAATTTTATCAGTAAAGATGAATCAAGGTATCGTTTTATTTTAGAATCCCAATGAGCAGGTTGTTTTTTGGGGAACATGTCAAAGGTTTAAGGGAACACAGAGTTACGTCGTAGTTCTGCTGCCTGGCGTATTCAGCTCGATCTGTGTCAACCAGATTCATACAAATACGACCTGAAAATAGATTTTAAAATTGTAGATATTGTTATTACACTTAAAATGATTTTAATCCGATTTACAGACCTACATCCAACTCAACCCCATACATAATTAATAAATTTATTCATTTAGTGGAGGCAATAAAAAGTTTCCACCTCATGAAATGACCGTAACATTAACATTGAAGCTGCTGTACACAAACACTTTAGATTTGGTAGCCATAAAGTATAATCATAATTATTATATTTATAATCATAATCAGTTGAGGGTTACTACAGAGGTCAATGCATATACCTTTACTACATACCCCATTGTACATTTAAATCAATGCGCAAAAAATATTATTACAGAATGAGTAAGGTGGGGGTGAGGTGATGTTCAGGGGGAGAGGGGGGATGCCAATTTTCACCATCAATTCGAACAAAGGCGTATAGAATATATCAAAAAAGGTTGTTGTTTGTTTGTTTTGTTATTCATATCCATTCATAATGCCTAAGCAGTGTCAAAAAGCTCTAGAGCACAAGAAATGAAGACAGGCAGATGATCAGTCCAACATGCCTAATCTTGCGTGGCATAATGAGCAATATATTAATGGAGTATTACTCGATCTTAAGCCAAACAATAGTTGCTGTTACCTAGGTGGTATCTGCTCAATGAGAAAGACCAATGGGGTGATTTACCACAAGGCATTGTTTGTTTAGCAAGTAATGGAATCCTGATCAAAATCTAAATCCAGTCCCCCAGCATCAGACACAACAAGGACTGAGACGACTGACCTTGTTTCTCCAGCTTGATGTCAAACTCTGTCTGATCTGCAGCATGTCCGATGTTCAAAAAATCCTGGTAGAAAAAGTAAAAAGGAAAGAAGACGGGTTCCTCAATCTTTCATTTGTTTTATATTAACTACAGCAGAACATCATGTTTAACAACAATGGGAATAACGACAGAAATGAAAATCCCCAATTTTATTCGTCTTTAAGGGCTACATTTTATTACTGGAATAATGACAATTCGAAATCAGAACCTCAGGTATTGCAAGAGGTTTTTGCCGGTTATAGTCATTCAACATAATTTCTACCATTACTATCATCGTTCTACCCTTTACTGAAATGAATAAAGAAACACTTCCAGTCACTGCGCGCGTTGGTGTGATTCAAGGAGGCAACAAAGCTGGGGTTAAGCAACGATGAACAGAGACTGGGGATGAATAGAGACTACATGAATAGAGACTGGATGAATAGAGACTAGATGAATAGGGACTAGATGAATAGAGACTGGATGAATAGGGACTGGATGAATAGAGACTGGATGAATAGAGACTAGATGAATAGAGACTGGATGAATAGAGACTAGATGAATAGAGACTGGATGAATAGAGACTACATGAATAGAGACTGGATGAATAGAGACGAGATGAATAGAGACTGGATGAATAGAGACTGGATGAATAGAGACTAGATGAATAGAGACTGGATGAATAGAGACTGGATGAATAGAGACTAGATGAATAGAGACTACATGAATAGAGACTGAATGAATAGAGACTACATGAATAGAGACTGGATGAATAGAGACTAGATGAATAGAGACTGGATGAATAGAGACTAGGTGATTTAGTCCCTGGCAGTTGTAGGTAGGCATGGTGCATGCATGTGTGCACGTGCAAGCGTGCATGCGCTCTCGTCTCGATGAAAAGACACTCTACACAAAACAAAGCTGCCAGGATAATAACTCTTTCTAAACCCAGAGACAAAATAAAGGCAATCCTCCAATCTCTACATTGGCTACTTGTCAGAGAGAGAATACACTTCAAAATGATATATAAATGTTTAAATAAGTTAGAACCATCCTACTAGTCAGGATTAATTGTGCTGGATACTCCTTCGCTCTCATTGCGCCCCTTCTCTACTCTTGGATGTAATATAATCATAGAGTATTTTCTTTAAATACCTTTGTATTCAGGAATAACAAGACCTTGGGAATAACGAGATATTTGGTCTGGAACAGATGCTCTCACTACAACTGAGTTCCACTGTAGTATTAAACTGTGGCATTGATAGCACAGTGGTTAATCCAACTGGCAAAGGCAAGGGTCAGACGAAAACTGGCATGGCTTATGTCTGGATTACGGGATTGTAGGAAGTGCCTCTAAGCACAGGAGCATGTCATTTCCCAAAACTCACTCCATGCATTTGGGCACCTCAGTTATTACAAATGCTGCCATAGCTCTCAAGAGGTTTACGAACTGATTTGTAAACCCCTTTCAGCTGGTCAGGTGAGATAAAAGTGAAAAAAACCTGCTGCATGAGCAGCCTGTGAGAATTCAAGTTGAAAGAATCCACAGCCACCACATGGCATGAACGCAAAAAAGGGGAGGAAAAATTCTGCATTAGGCAAGGTGTTGAACAAGCACAACTGTTTTATGGGAGCGTATTGAGTTGTATTCCTTTGGAATTGAACGTCCATTGACTGACAGAGCTCAATAAAACATCGAGTCACGAACATCAGTATCAAGATTGTGAAGTAAGAGCTCTCATTGATAGGTCTCAAGATCTTACAGTGTAGGAGATCTCTGCCTGGAGAAACCGATCACTTCGGGGATATGAAAGCAAATGTGTGTTGTGGATGCCTCCGTAGCAGCACGGGCAGATGACAAACGAGGCCTGAGATTTGGTGCAAAGCTCCAGCACCATGTCCGTGGCCGACCCGCAGGCGTGCAGGCACAGACCAACATCAAACTTGCCGATGAAATAATCCATATTGCACTGTGGAGTAAAAAAAAAACAAAAAAAAGCACGGCTCTTTATTAACATTTTAAATAACATAGGCCTGGATTGTCATTTGAACTAAAATAATAAGCAGGCTTGATATTCAGAAAAGAACACAAACCAGTTTCATAGTATTGTGTGTATGGTTTGAAGGTCACAAAGAATTGTACATAATAGTAAAAGTTATAATAGGTGTAGACAATTTTTTTTCATAATTCTTGTCAACAGATCAGAGAATTTTTCCTCACAGCAAGAAAAAATTAAAAGATAGCAATAAAAAATAAGTGGAGAACAGACATATCATCACTGCCAGAGACAAACCTTTTAAATGTGAAAAGACATATCCTGATGTGGAATGACGTCTGTCCCCCTTCCCTCCTAAAACCCACCTCTTAAATGTAACCTTCACCTTCACGCAAAGTGTGATCCAGACCAGTCACGCAGTTTAACTGTGCAGGACACACAGAGACCCTTAGATGGACAGCTTACAGAGACCCTTAGATGGACAGCTTACAGAGACCCTTAGATGGACAGCTTACAGAGACCCTTAGATGGACAGCTTAC
>JBCIKM010025521.1:0-16302 GCA_039654465.1 Melibe viridis
TGTTTCTGCAAATGACAACTGATGTAAAATGTCTTTTGAATTGCCTGAAAAAGGACAATAAAGATTTGTATTATTATGTATTATTATTGCTACCAGCAGTTTTGCTTGGTGCTCTGCAATGACATCCACCATAGCTGATTAGTGATTACACCATTGTAAGCGCTTTAGAAAACTGTTGGATTATTACATTACATTACATAGTGCAGGCTCTGATTTTTATTTTTTTTTTGCACATGATATAATAATACAACTATTGAGATATTTGATGTTTCCCAGTTTTCTAGAATATAATCATAATATCAGTTTTGTGATTTTTCAGGAGCAGCCCACGGAATATCATCCATTTTGCAAATCATTTTGTCCTGTCCAAGCTTTTGCTCCTCCAACCAACGTGACATGAGTCTAGTGAAATCTGCGGTAGACTGGCTTCTCAAGCTGCAAATGCCCAATGGTAATTTTGTGCCTGCCCTGGATGAACTGAGAAATCCGAGGCCAGAGAATGAGGAGCTTGTCCACTGGTGCCACGGTGCCCCAGGTACGCTCTGTCCACTTCACTCCTACTGTACGTTACCTGCTTGGGTGGCCGATTCTAACTTTTAAGTTTTCGTGAATACTGCCAGAATGTGCATTATAATTATTCTTCTTAAAAATTGTGTAAGTGTTTCATGGCTAACAAAAAAAAATACAACAATTATGGAATTTGGCAACAGTGCAGACAGCTCCATCCTTGTAAAGTTAAGCTTGCCTGAAAGGTGAATGAATTGTCATGGAGAGGATGCAAGGTTATTACAGTAGATTTTGATCACTGTACTTTTAGTGTGTTTTCTGGTTTTTCCTGACCCAAAAAATGAGAACCTTTAAGAATGAAATTCTATTTGCAGGAAGAGTGTTGCACTTATATGAAACTATGAAAACAGACTGGAACTTAAGTAACAGGCAATTTGGCTGGTTCAAATTTGAACTTTGTATTTCCAGAAGTATCACCGCTTTGGAAATAAAAAAGATAAAAAATCTATCTTTGGGAAAACGCATCATTTTCAAAATTTTGTCTCCTAACAAAGTCAGCAAACATCACCACCGACAGACAATTACATAAACCAAGGATAAAACCATCTTTAAACAATAAAAGGTATATTTATTAAAATGTATATCAACTTCGAATACGCATACTCATTTTGTTTTTGAAGAGCTCAAATGACCACCATTCACTCTGTAGTAGAGTGAGGGGTAGTTTTTAGAGGAAAAATCAAGAAATTCGCAATTGGCGTTTATGGGTGCAGTCTGTAAAAATACCACAGCTTGTCTACAAGACAGAACAAAATTGCCTTAAGTTTCTCTATTGCCAATCAAAGTCAAAGTTTAGTTCAAATTGGGCAATATTTGTAGAAATGAGAGGCTCCTCAAAAGGTTCTCATTTTTAGGGGTGTCAGTAAATACAATAATTGGAAATCGAAAATTGTAATATTACAGGGGGTGGTAGGGGAGGGGGTCTGGCAAATGTAAGCATAGTGTAAGAAGGAAGAGGGGGGGAGGGGGTAAAAAGTCCCCCCAAAAAAATGTAAGATTTTATTTGAACAGCCTCAAAAGATGTGCATGGTTAGTCAAAACTGAAACGCCTGCTTCAACCTTATCATGTATGACTCTCTGCTGGACTGAAGAAGCTGAATTAACTTGTGTTTTTCTCTCTGCTACTACTTTGCTCTTTTTAATTTTTGTTTCTTATTTTACAAAGGATTATTTTATTTTGAGATGAAGAAATGTTTACATATTTGTTGCATCCAGGGATAGTGTACCTTTTAGCCAGGGCCTACCATGTTTGGAAGGACCCAGCGTATCTGGAGGCCTGCCTGAAATGTGGAGAGGTCACCTGGCAGAAGGGTTTGCTGAGGAAAGGCCCCGGAATATGTCACGGAGTGGCAGGCAGTGGGTGAGTGTTGGATGTGGTTTTAATTTGAGCACACAATACATGGCTTGTCCGTGTTCACCAGTCTTCGAACCAGTTTTCATTTGTCAATGTAATGTAAGCCTATTCTAAAACTTTGAGTGAAGGAATTAGATTTAATACTTTTTGGTAAAGCTGCTTCTTCTTAAAACATAATGCCATACTATTTGTCTTTTTTGAGCAGATAACACCAAGGCAACAGCAGCTATTGTTTGGCATGAGATTGAGTAATTGAGTAATAGTAATATCCAATATGTATTGCTCATTATGCCACACAAAATTAATCATGGTGGACCGATCATCTCCCTGTCTTCATTTCTTGTGATCCAGAGGTTTTCCTTGCTCCTTGGAGCCGGGACCTGACACTCCTAAGGCAGTATGAAGGGATATGAATAACAAAACAAAACATTTAACAGCAAAGAGGATTTTTTTTTTTCTTTGACTTTGATCAGTCCATATTTCCTTCTTACTAAAAACATCAACATATACAAATATACTTACACTTACAACCCTTAGCACAATACCATTACCACCGTTCAAGTGTTTTCTTTCACTCATAGGTATGTTTTCCTGTTGCTGTACCGTTTGACCCAAGACAAGAAGCACCTGTACAGAGCCCATAAGTTTGCTGAGTTCATGTTTACAGAGGAATTCCGACAAGGTGCCCGTAACCCAGACTGTCCCTTCAGCCTGTACGAAGGATGGGCTGGCACTGTTTGCTTTCTCATTGATTTACTACAACCTGAAAAGGCAGAGTTCCCATTTTTCTCTGTCATTTGAGCTTTCCATTTTTTTTTTAATGCAGAATATTATTATATAAGAAGAGTGACTTTATTTTGTCATAGGTGTGGTTGCCTCCTGTAATGTACATAAATTCATAGATCTGCAGTGATGGTAAAAGTAACGTTGTGAGTGTGCTCGGTATCAGTAAGAACGAATGAATGTGTGTGTTTACGTAAGGATATTTCATAAGGGAATAAAAATCCATAGTTGTTTGTTTTGTTTGATTTCCGGTAAGCCAAATTGCAGTTTTCCTGTCACCCAAGCTCTATGCAATTTGGTCAGTGACTCACTAAAAAATTAAAACTGACTCTGGGGGTTTTTTTTTCGATTTATTTTTCTTGCATGTAAAGAGAATTCGTGAGAATTGACATAGTCTGGACAATTCTTTGCTATACTTAAATGAAATCTTTCAAGCATAAAGCTGACTTTTCTCTCCCTGTCCCTTCCTGTCCGGTTGATTTGTTCGATTGATTGTTAATGTTAATTGTTTTTTCAACGGTGCTATAACACATGGGAGTCAGAGAGGCACCCAAGGGAAAAGATGTGAGCGGGTGGTGGGTGTCCCAGGTGGGCACTTCTACTTCTGTTTCTTGTTTTTTACACTGAAGCTATTGTCTTACCTTTTCCCCCTTTTCTGTGATGTCCTGTTTTTGTTGTCTTGTTTGGTTTTCAGTGATCATTCCCTATTTCTTCATGCTTTTTGGTTCATAACTACAGGGTCACAAGTTAAACCTAATGAGTAATGAGTACTTAAGTAAACAAAGGGGGTTTAAAAATCCTAGGTTTTCTTCGACTATAATTCGCTATGGGTGATGACCATTACTTATATTTGTTAAGAGGGATGGTATTTTTTGTCATTGTAAATCATCTCTTTGTAGTTTCGATGTGGGTTTTGAGAGATGATATTGATTTTTTAATCATCTTTCTTCTGTTTGTGGTTTGATCTGTTCCCTCTTCAACCTTATTTTATCATCTCCTTTATGATCCTTGTGTCATGAGGCCCTAAAACCTCCAATAAACAAACAAAAAAGGATAGATGACATGACTCGTATAACAAGAGGACAGGTCCAGGTCCAAATCACTAAAAGTAGAAAGATTCTTTACCCTATGAAATCAAATATCATCTCTCAAATCATAAGACATTTAAGTGACTCAAAACTTCATCCTTTCAAACACGATTTAACAAAGTAGGTGCCCAGAGTGTGTGATCCAGTGAAGTGATGCACCAAAAGGCATGAATTGGGGGGTGAGATCTGAAGACAAGCTGACAAACAATGCAAGACCCGACAGAAGCAGAAAAAGTAAGACAATAGCCCCCAGTAAAAAAGATTAGAGAATCTACTATAGAGTGTCTCCTTAGAAACTTGAATTGTGATTTAGAGATTTCTAGAGAATCTATTTACTAAAATAGTCTGTTCCTCCACCAGGGAGAAAAAAAAACTGCGTTTTTTCTAAACAAATTTTTTGTTTCTTGACAGATACTTTTCAAACTTTGCATTTTTCAATTAGACGAATTTGTCTTAATTGAATATAATTTTTTACTCGGAGTCAGAGCACAAATCTTTTGTGTCTAAATAGGTGTTTTAAATAATAAAAAAACAGGCAATTTTCCCCAACTTTCCTTAATCGTCATTTTAAAATCTTTTCAGTATAACTAACAAAACATTACAATTTGTGCGTTAATAATCAATAATTCAATGTAATTTATATTGAAGAAAAAACTATTTTGTTGTCATCAATCTTAACCCAGAAACCATCGTAAATGTTTTTTAGTAGATCACACTTCTTGTTGGGTAAAATGCAAAGACAAAGAGGAAACCATTAAAAAAAATGAAAGGATATTGCTCAAATTTTGAATTTAGTTAAGACAAAAATGACTTTGAGTCGCATGCAAAACTTTCCGAACAAAGTATTGATGGACATAGAAGTTATTTAGAAAAGTCACTGGGTTTGGTTTTTTTTTCAGTGGAATAGACTATATATGTCTCTTATCTTCATAAACACGGTCTAGGGAGAAGGCTAAATCCGAGCGTGCTTAAATAAGGAGAGACCCAATGTGTGTAAATCTATTCATGTGTTACTTCCCTAAGAACAATAGAACACACACGCGCACACGAACTGGATACATACTGTTGTGTAACCATTTTTGTTGTTTTATTTTTGTTTTTTTATACGTTTTTAATTTCATTTTATCAACATTTTTATTTCATTCTAAAAAAAAATCGGTAATGGATGATTGGGTCTTTATGGACATGATGTGACGTTGCACTTCAGTCACGACCATGCAAAACGATGTCTGAGATGTTAGGTCATCCCGCTGATCAATGACGTCAAAATTGCGAGCATACTGTTAAATGGGATTTGATTGGACAGGCATTAAACAAAACACAAGTGATTGGTTGTCGTTTCACCAGGGAGGTTAAATGTGTGCATCACAGTCACAGACGACGTACAGATGATGCAATGCAAGGTCACGCGCCAGTTGTCATAAAGTGGCACTGTTGTAGCGGAGAGGAGCTGGGGGAGGGTTGGTTTTTCTAATGTATTATTAGAAGTATAGTGAGGGGCGGGACAAGAGCGTGTAGACAGCACACGGCTGGATTGGATTGCTACAATTCTCAAACTTAGATGCTCTGTGTTTTTTTATTCACATAATTTGTTAACGATTCGCTTTATCATGCGTGCTTAAATACGTACCTCGCGTGCTTAAATTAGTAATTATATAGTAAAAATTCGGTAACCGGCCTCAGCCATGCTTAATTGCGTACCGTGCTTATATCCTGTGAGTACTGTATAAAAAGACCAATAGCAAGTCGATCTATACAGGTGAAATTTGCCCTTCCAGAAGACAGTAGATGTGTTATGAACATTTATATCACATTTTTTGTCAACAGTGAAAATATATTTTTATGAGAACACTGGAAGAGCCAAAATCTCTCTTCGAGAAAAATAGTAAATATGATCTTCTGTCTTCTTCTTCAATTATATCGACTGACTCAGTGGAACTGAGTATTACTGTCTATGACCCTGTCACAATGTTATTATAAGTAACCGATGAAGCTTTGACTTTGAAGTTGTTTCACCCGTTGTGGTTTGCCAGGCCTAGTGACCCCTACACTTTCAACTCTTTTGAGTGGACGGTTGGCGTCTGTCCCTGGTGGGCACTTCTACTTCTGTTTCTTATATTTTACACTGAAGCTATAGTCTTACTTTTTCCCCTTTTCTATGATGTCCTGTTTTTGTTGTCTTGTTTGCAACTCAGTGGTCATCCCTTATTTCATGCCTTTTGGTACATAACTGCAGGGTTACAATTTACAAGACAAACGTACTGAGTACTTTAGTACACAAAGGGGGTTTAAAGATTTTGGGTCTTTCTGTTCCATAATGCTGTTATATGTGATGGCCATTGCTTATTTTTGTGAGAGATGATATTTTTTGTCATTGTGAATCATCTCTCAGTGGTGTCGATATGTGGTTTGATCTGTTCCCTCTTAGAGCAAATTCTATCATCTTACTTTCTTCTGGGCTCCTCTATGACCCTTGTGTGTGGTGGGGCCCTAAAACCTCCAATAAACAAACCAACTTCTTTGAACAAATTCTATCATCTCACTTCCTCTGGGGTCCTCTATGACATTTGTGGGTCATGGGGCCCTAAAACCTCTAATAAACAAATAAATAAATAAAGCATATGTTGTTATCGTATTTAACACATGTATTGATCTACTTTACAAGCCATGTAAAAAAAGATCATAAATTGCTCTTGAGATTGATATTTATATGTTCTTCTAAGCGACAAAAAATGAAAACCTTGATACTGCTTTTTTTAATAAACTTTTCATCCACCAAAAAATGTTTGTCACGCTACTCTATATTCTTTATGGTCAGGTGTCTACTGTTTCGCAGCCCCATCAAGCTCACATCTCTTATTTTCTCTGCTTACCTATATTGATGAATTACTTATATCGATGAATTTTTGTGAACTATGAATTTTGAAGGTTCTTGAGCATAAGAATTTAAATTGAAAATGGATTTTGAGCCTCTTATCATGAAGTGAAGTGCTCAGTGTTGACGCAGAAATGGGAATCTAGATATGATTTTATTGTCTGTCTGGTTAGGTTTTAGCTTTATGCCTCTCTTGATGAAGAGGTTTTTTGATAAGTGAAAGTCTTGCATTCTAATTTACAATTTTGTGGTTACTCAATGATAAATACAGCCCATGCCACCTTTTAGTTTTAGCACCTTTTGGACTCGAGCAAGCTAATTTGCAACAACTATTACAAAGTTTTTGTCATAAATTGCACGCCATCAAGCATGGTACTTTCAGCTAAAGGCACGTCCATTACAAGTTAACATGAAGTACTGATTCATGAGTTTTTGTTCACGCCTTGTTTCATGACCCAAAGAATAAACTTTCCACCACAGCCCTTTTGAGAAGAGAAATAAAGCAGTAAGGGAAAGAGAAACACAAAATGAGAAGAAGAAAAAACAGCAGACAAACACACACTCAGACAAGATACAAAGATTGATCGTACTTTGATTTGTATTCAATTGACCTTGTGACATGGGATGACACTTCCATTTGTTATCTTTTAGTTTTCGGCAATTCAGCTCTTTGACTATAGAGACAATAGACCAAGGACTGGTTGCAAGACACACCACCAAGTGGTACAGTCAATCACATATAAGATTACTTGATATCACACAGTGATATTACGATTAATACGCCTTCACAGGAAAGCCCCCAATTTTTTAGGTATTTACTTTTATCATTTAATAAAAGTGGTAATTTATTGCTATTATTATAACGACATTCCAAGGGCAAAAACACTGGAGATCCTGATTGGCCAACCACTCAAAAAACAGCCTTTCTTATTAAGGATCAAATATCGAGCAACTGCCTTTTTCAAGGCAAATTTTTGTTTCCCTTTTGACTCATCTCCAAGAATTTCACTTTTCAAAATGGCCTGGCCAATCATTCAAAAAACAATTCTTGGAGCCAACTACAGCCTCTTTTCAGAGCAAAATATTTTCACGTTGGTCTTCTCTGCCTTTTTGCAATTTTTTTACTTTTCCTTCTCTGAATTCCACATAAATCCTCTGAGTACCGACCAAGTTGTAAAATCTATGTTGGACTGTGGATGGCGACTAAAACTGCTGGCTTCGGATGCAGTTTTTTGTTGCCAACTGGAGACTGAGCTATGAACTAGTTCTTAATGGTGTGTCATGAAACTGGACCCTGATAAGACAGTTTGTCTCAAGAAGAGACTAGTGTAAGTGTAAGACACAAATTTCTTGATATGTTGAATTATGGATAAAAAAAAAAAAAATGAAAACAATAAATCTTGACAAAAAAACAAACTTATTATTCTCTCATTCAACATTTGTATGCCAACATTTCTATACAATCCCCTTTCATAAATTAACAAAAATTAAAATTATATATATATATATATATATCAACAGTCACAAATTTAATCAGTCATCAGTCTGTCACTTCTCAGAAAATTCAATCTTTTCAAAGTCCTCCACTTTCGTTGAGAGATACTTGCTGACTTCATTGGGGTCTGTATGGAAGGCGGTCTGGGAGTGAAAATATAAAAAGTTAATTGCGATCAAATCATCGTGCATGCTTGGAAATTGTCAAGATTTCTTGCCAATGAAATAGTGTTATACTAATAGTGTCATGACAGAGCATTTATCAATAACGAATAATTTATTCAGCAAATTTTATATAGATAGTTTGTGGTGTAGTGAAAATTTTGCACCAACAGCAAAATATGAATATCAGAGTTGAATCGTGAAACTTTGATGCAGATGTGGCCTGTTGATTCTCATTCTTAATTTTCTTTCTGTTTGAGTGTAGCCATATGAGACCGGGGTCAGTATTTAAATGTCTAATTAAAAGCTGATGAAAAGTCTATCAACAAGATTCTACAACATGACCTCGGTCTGTCAAGTGTCTATATAAATTATTTGTGAAGTTAATTGCATCCCCAAAGCTTCAACTGCTGTGTGTCACTGATGTCGAAATTCATTATAAAGTGTTCAATAAGATACATTTAAATTTAAAGCATTTCATAGCAATGGGGGTAAGTTTAATAGGCCTGAGGACATTCATACAAGTTACTTTCTCTTTTAACGGTACAAAATTGCATAAGTCAGTTCTTCTTTTATGAAAATACTGGTACACTTTAGCAGACACTACTGGAAAGGAGCCTCTGAATTGTGTGATACAGTAGTCCATGAGATTCAAATTTTGACTTATTGGTGGCCAAGCTTTTTCAATAATGAGGGCAATGAAGCTCATCCTATTGAGCCCTACAATGCTTGTGTATCATTACTTGTATGAGCAGTTTCCAATTTTGACCATTGAAAGTTTGATAAATCTTCTTTTATAATCAGCATCACCATGGCTAAGTAGGTAACTCTGTAAAAATCATACAAACTCACCGGAATCTTTGACGTAGTTTCCTCTTTGCTTGAAAACTCTCGTAAAATAATGTTTGATCCAGCCTGCAGAGTACAAAATATGAAATAAACAAAATATTTTTTACATTGAAAAAAAAAAAAAAAAGATTGTTGACTTACACAAACTTTCTATGTAAGGACAGGAGTGGAAGCAAGCCTTGTTAAAAAAAAATTAGCTTTTTCTTGCACCATTAAGAATAATTTGTGAAACAGATCAGACATGTAATTTTTTTTTTTTTCTGAGCAGACTTCATCCCCGAAAGAGGAATTCTTTTCGTCCACAGAAAAAGGGATGAAAAAAAAACACTTTTACAAACCTTGCTGTTTTAATTCCTTTAAGTAAAGGAGTAGTTAAAAGCCATATTATTCCTGATGTCATACCACTTATACGCACCTCATGGTATATCCTGGTGTCGTTGACCCGGATCATCACCTGGTCCACTCGGACAAACAACCTCATGAGGACGAAGAAACAGCTGGGCATCACTCGCTTCAAATTGAAAGGATTCAAAAGAAACTTCAAAACAAAACATATAATAAAACAAAGCGGTATTCTCTATGAATATTTTTTTGAGAACTAACGACAGTAGTATTTTAATCAGTGGTTCATTTAAGGTTCTCTTACTTTGTTTTTCATGACAGATTGTCTTAATCTCAGGTAATTTTCCACAATAGAAAAAAAAAAAAAAAGGACAGAAATACAACCACAGCTGTTAACAAAAGGAAAGACAAATTCATCACCATTGTGTCATAGTCATACAATTTTTATGAGCACTTTTCAACCCATGGCAATCATCACTATGTACAGTTTTAAGAGAAACAAACATTTTTATTTTTACTGTTTTATACTAGTACAAGTAACTTAACTTGGTAAGAAAAAAATTAGCATTATACACTTGACCACACTTCAAATATGAAAATGCAAATTTTGGATCTTCAAACAAAATTCCAAAGTTAAATCATGCATGAGCAGTGAATCATTGAAACATTTGATTATACTCATTTCAGCAGATTCTTGTCTCCGACTGATTTCATTATTTTAAGATTTTTGTTTTTAGTGATGTCAGGATTAATCGCACAGAGTATGGGAACTTTCTCATAAACTGTCGGCAAATCCTACAATTGATATTGGTGACAGTAATAGCCCTGCATACAAAGCTGTGGTATCAGGGATGGTAACAGTCACCGTCACTCATCAGACAAATCACAACAGAACATCCAGTTATACTCTTGGGTCTACTTTCTCTCCCATCCTTCATCTACATGTAATTTTATTAGCTAAATTATAGTGAAAAAAAAACAAAAAACTTAACCCACATATGTCTGGAGATCTCAGCACTTACAACTTTGACATTAAGTATTGAGGTCCCATTGTCAGATAGTTCATCCTCAAATAGTAGAATGTCATCATAAAATCCTATCGGCTCCCTTTTTTTTAACTTTTCAACATCTATTCTTTCTGTTGTTTTTTCAACCTGCAGAGAATATAGAAAAAAACAAAAATTCTGAATCCAGTATTTTAGCATAAAGGAAAAAGAAGATTAAAAATAATAAGAAAAAAGCAGTTCTTAAGTAGGAATAAGTTACAGAAAAAAAACTCCTTCAATATCTAGTATAGATTCAGAGGATCCAGTTCAATAAAATCTGTCTCAGGAAGTCAAAAGAGAGGATTAATAATAGATGGTAGTCGTGCTTATCATAGCCTCTACAAATTGTGCATACATTTCAAAACAATTTTTTCATGGTTTCCAGTTTAATTGCATCAGTTTCAGGTGACCCAAGATCTTGAAGTAACAAAGGCTTAATTACAAACACCTTAAATATCTTTTAAATCTCAAAGATCTTGCTACTAAGTTATAAAGCCTAAAATGACTGTTGAATTTCAGTTCTTAAAATTCAATTAAGAAAAAAGAAGAATCTAACTTTATGTCTCATCTCAAACTAACCTTTGTTACTTGGTGTCCCTCTAGGCTCGAATCACTTTTTCCATTCTTAGAATATGAACTCTGCTTAGTGTTTACAATCAATTGAAGTCCCGAGTCTCATTGAACTATTTCCCTCTTAAATACACTATAGAAAGGCTGATAAATTCTGAGATGCTTGAGGTTACAAAAACCTACTTTGAATGAGTGTGTGTTTGAATCTTCCAATGTCCCTTTATACGCAGTGGTGAATGTCCAGTCAAAAGGAGCAACAACATTCTTGATGTGTTCACAACCTGATCTGACATCAGAGAGAAAAAACAGTATGTAGACAGCTATAAAAATCTTTTGAAGAAAGCCAAAATTCTATCCCTAGAGGTAAAAAAAATGCCTTCAATCACTATTGAAACATTTTAATTAAAAATAAAAATATCTAGCAAATGTTCTCACGTAAAAGTTACAAATTTTGAATTAAAAAAAACCAAAAAAAACCCAGCTTTTTCTTGTGCATTAGAAACATTCAAATAACTTCTCATCCTTGAGCTGAGGCTTACCTGGCGTTCTGCCACTCCTCAGAAGCAGCCACCTTCACGAGGTCGGTGTGAGCATCCACTAGACGCAAGGCATCCAAACAGGAAAAACTAAGACACACTCCTGTCTCATGTTCAATCCTCAGATAGTTTTCAGGAAAAACCATTTCAGGCAGTTGGGGTAACTCTAACTCCTTTTCAAATCTATGAGAAAAGAGACAAATACAAAATTGAAGAGGTTATTCACATTTTTTTTTTAAATTGACAAATTCTGTAGACAAAATTTTTGTCCGAATCATACTCATTATAAATCTATTATTACGGTCTGAAATAAAGTAGTACAAAGCTTCATTTTTCATTTAACTACATTGAAATATTGAAGACATAATCAATTGCCCCAAGATGAAAAAGTCTTATAATGTAAATACACCAAAAAGAATCCAAGCGAATTTGATCTAATAACTAATGATGAGATTTTGAAACTGTGTGTTTTGCAAGATAACAAGTGGGTGTCAAACAATGATGTGCATGGATGGTGTCTGCAGTGGTGGCGCAAATAAGGATTCAGCTTTGTCCCTGATACAGCTGTTCTATCTGTAGCCATCGCCACTTGATAAAGTGTAACTTCATTTGGTGAGGCACTTTACCTTCTTCTCCCGTCATCATGGAGCACCTTCATAGTTAGTGGATCAATCAACATTTCACATAGAATATCACACACAGCAAAGCAGCACAAGCAGTTTCGTACAAAAAGACTACGTTTGCAAGAACAAGAAAAACCATCAAAGGATTAGTCTACAATAACAGGAGACTATTCTTTATTCTAACAGATAGATGGATGTCAAGCTCGGATCTGCAGCTGGAAAAGGCAAATTTGTCTGTGACTGATAAAAAATGTTTCAAATAGACAGCTTTACCATCATAAATAATGTGCTGTCTATAAGAGATACGGTTTTGTAAAGCCCTAGACATGGACAAATACTGTATAAATTCTATAGTTGGAAGAACTTAAATTTCTTAAAAAGAATCATGCTGTTTCGAAACATAATTTTTGAAACCCAGACCTTCTACAAAATAACTTTCCTTTAAAAAATAATTTACAGACCAGACTATCTGACCAACTCAAGCCAAATTTGAATTTATCTTCTCCAAAGGTTTAACCAGCGATATAATATACTTACTTCTCTCGCTGGTCACCCTCTGATTCTAGGATATGTGACTTGCATGAAGAGACAACCCATGGTCCGAACTCAAAATGTTTTTGATCTGGTGGTTTCTTCACCCCTCTCGACATTTCTGCCTCTCTATCACTATCAGCGTCAAATTTGTACGCTCAGTGTATGCAATCTTTTTCCGACTCTAAAGGTGAGTCAGACTTCAAATAATATTCATCAAATCCAGTCAATCTTCAATTATTTTTTTTTTTCCCTTAGACTGGGTATTTTTAGGTTTGTGTTTGGGTGAGTGTTTACCTCGATGCGCGACAACACAAGTTCCTTCGGAATTGAGAACTCTTTTTATGAGAATGATAAAATTCTTCCCAGACATTAGTCATCGTCTTTCTTTGTTATCGTTTTATTTGTTTTGTTTTGTTTGTATTGTTTTTGTTGTTGTTTATGGATGTTTTTTTTATTTGTTTGTTTTGCTGTTGTTGTTTTTTATTTGTTTTTGTTTTCTTGGGGTTTTTTTGTTTTGCTTTTGTGTGATTTTGGTTTTTTTTTATTTGGTTGTTTTTTATTTGTGTTTGGTTGTGTTTGGTTGTTTTTGCTTGTTAGCTTGCTGTTTGTTGTTTTGATTGTCTTTTGTTTTTTGAGTTTTTGTTAGTTTTTTTTTTCTTATTCTTCTGTTGTTGTTTTGTTTGTTTGTTTCTGCTGTTGTTTTGTTTAGTTGTTTGGTTGTTTTTTGTTTGTGTGTGTGTGTGTGTGTGTGTGTGTGTGTGTGTGTGTGTGTGTGTGTGTGTGTGTGTGTGTTTATTTTTGTTGGGGGGTTTTATTTTGCTTTATGTGGGTTTCTTGGGGTTTGTTGTTTGTTTGTTTTTTTTGGGGGGGCGGGTTTTTTGTGGGGTTTTTTTGTTTTTTTTTTGTTTTTTGTTGTTGTTTTTTTTTCCTTGTTTTGGTTTTTTATTTGTGAGGTTATTTGTTTGGTCTGTTGGTTGTTTGGTTTGCCTGTTGGTTTATTTGCGTTGTTGTTTTTGTTTTGTTTTCTTTTGCTTTGTTTTGTTAGTTTGTTTTGTGACCTCGAAAATTATTTTTTTGTTTTTTTGTGGGTTTTTTTTTAAGTGAAAGTAATTCACAGTCAGTGGAGCAACAGAGAGTGACAGATTGTAGTTCTGATGACAATGATGTGATTTCCCTCTTCTTTTTGGGATGACCGTCGAGCATCGTTGTCCGATCACTGCCTCGTTGCCATAGTCCAAATTCAACCCCATCGCCGAATGGCAGAGCGAGTGGCAGGCCGGGCTGCCAAGGGGAGGCGAGCATGTCCACGACAGAGTGGGAACAAAGCTCCCGGGTTTCGACGAAAGTGAAAGGAAACTCCGGGCAATGGCGAATCGACTGCGCAGTCGCCAAACGCGCACGTCCGATTTGTTATTCCGAATGCCTAACATGGAGACGCCTCTCTGTCTACATTGCCATAAAGAAGTCCAGACGTCAGACCACTTAGTCTTGGAGGGTAAGGTGATGAAGAAAGGATTCATCATTTTACTCAGTCCTACAAAGACTGGGTGGACACACACGGGACCAAGGTGTGACGAGAGACAGGGTGTCGGTCCCCGAATAGTCTCTCAAGTCAAACGATGCAGGTTTTGGTACTGTAGGTGGAGCATCTCGAGTGCGAGCTTACTTAATATGGACAATGGGTACACGCTGGTACTAATGACGAGAAAGTTTACCTCCTCTGTGTAGAATGTCTCTAGCAAGCTCTCAAGTTTAGTCTGTGTACTCACTCATTTACTCACTCACTCACTCACTTACATACTTACTTACTTACATGCTTACTCACTCACTCACTCACTCACTTACTTACTTACTTAAACTCGTCGCTCCTGCATGAGCATTAAGCCATCCACGAAGCTCCTCCATCGGCCACAGTTCTGGGCTGTCCTTTCTGTTTCTCTCCTTAAGCTCGACTTCTGTGTCCCGTCTCCAGGTATTTCTTGGCCACCCTCTCTGTCTTTCCCCATGAGGATTCCAAATATGACCAAACCTGTTTACTTTTCTCTATTTCCAAACACATTTCTACTTTCTTTGATCGTTTATGCATTTTTCTCGTTGACACTTATTATGTGAAAGCATTCTGGCAGTTTTCCGCCCAGGCTCTTCTTGCTCATCACGGTCATAGGAATAATTGTATGAGTACGGTGTCACAAGAAAGAAAAGAGGAAGCCAAATAGAAAGGTGAATAAATCAATTGTCTCAAAGTTGACTTCCGCGGCAGGATTTCTAGCTAGATTGGCGGCCGGTCCAGCGTTTAAACCTGCAGTTAACCCGCCTTCCATACCTTTTTTGATGTGATCATGCTCCCATGCCTTTTTTTTTTTTTTTTTTTGGCGAATGATTGACTAAGGATGACGTTATTTGCCGCAGAGTCAGTCCGTCTTCCATACTTTCCGCCTCACATCTCCAAAAAAAGGAGTATCATGAAGTAAGGTCTGTCCCACAGATGGGAGTTCTGTGGTCTGTCCTAATTTTCCATCCTCCCTCATCCGCCTCTCAAGCAAACGTGTGCTCTCTTGCATCATATTTGCTTCTTAAATGTAAAGAAGGCTATTGTTTTAATCAAATATAACAATAACCAGACTCTTCTCTCGCTCTCTCTCCTTCGGCATTTGGGTCCGAGGTCTTGACGATTGCACGTCCAAGTCAAAGCCACCTTGAGACATGAAAAGGGAAATGATCCCTGAAACGCAGAAGAAATAAAACAGAAAATACAGGTGTCATGAGAGTCTAATTGACCAGCTCAGTGTCAATTACGTTACTTCATCTATGTCCAGGTCGAGCACCCACTTTCTGGACATCTTACTTCGTCGCCTCAAGCAACCAGGGAAACTCACCGCGTCGCCAGGACAAAAGCTATAAAATTGCCCAGTGTCACATGGAACAATGTCCATTATATTATAATATGTCATCAGAAACTACCTGGACAACGAAACGGGTAGGCGGACGAGGACAGTAGGCCAAGGCAGAGTTAGCCACCAGGCTTTCACACCTTCCTGCAAGATCACATTAAGCTTCTGGACGCGCGCATCGATGGACAAGCACGAACACCTCCTACATTTCATCCTAATCCATGGCGCACGATACTTTAGAGCAGGTCACGCCCTAATCCCAATCCAATCAAATCAGATCAAGACTCCCAAAAAATGATAGGTCACAGTAAAGAGAATCAACCAATAAGCAAAATACCCCACCCAGAAGATTCCCTATATTGTTCCGGAGTCAAACACGCCCCAGTCTCCCTCAGTTTGTTTGTTTATTGGAGGTTTCAGGGCCCCACTACACACGAGGGTCATAGAGGAGCCCAGAGGAAAGTAAGATAAAAGAATTCGTTAAAAGTAAAAGAGGGAACAGATCAAACCGCAAACAGCAGAGAGATGATTTACACTAAAAAATAAATACCATCTCTCAAAACACATATCGACACCACCGAGAGATGA
>JBCIKM010025742.1:0-16288 GCA_039654465.1 Melibe viridis
ATGTATGTGGAGGTGAGCTATGTATGTGGAGGTGAGCTATGTATGTGGAGGTGAGCTAAGTAGGTGGAGGTGAGCTAAGTATGCCTTGTTAACTCCTTGACTGTCCGCTTGCCATTGTTGTGATACAATTTTACCGACTGCTCATGGCGACGGCACTGGCTACTGGGGTCAATTTTTTTATGTTACGGTCACTAGTGGTTCACGTCAACATCAAAAGTTCTCTCTTTAAATCTTAAGTAAACCTGATATCGTCAGAAAGGTTGAAGAACGGAGCTCAAACTGATACTGTTTTTATCTATCTATTTTTTAAAATAAATTCAAAAGGATACCAAATAGCTGGCTTACCGGTTTTCCATTTTAAAGCTCGAAATAACTTTTATTTGTATATGTATGCACCAAACACCTTGACATTGATAGATTTTACTTTCCATGTTTAAAAAAAAGGGTAAATTATTGTGTAGAACAGAAATTTTTGTTGCCAAAAATTGGCAGCTGTGCATATCGGTCTTGAACCAACGATTCTTTATGATGTAGAATGAGGTCAACATCATAGTCATGTGATTTCTTTTGTAAAATCTTATTGCTGTGGGAGAGCACACCATTCAATAACACATGTGCACGCAGCAAACACATTTCTCTCTCCAGTGACACTTTGGTCTGTGTGAAATCAAACCTTTGAGAGAGAAAGTAAATCACATTCTGGGCCACGCTCAAAAAAGGAAGTTATTGTTGCAAGTTTTTTCTGGAGTAAATTATCATAATTGTTGTTGGTCTTTGGTGGAAATCCAGCTTTTCTCACTTGGCGGGGAAATTTCACCCATATACTCCACCCTGCCTAAAGCAGGGTAACTGCTGCTGTTCTTTTCCACAAAAATGTAATCGCAAGCCTTGTCTTATGAATGTGTGAGTGTGTGTCTGTGTGTGTGAGGGGGGATGGGAGGGATGTATGAAGACACTCATTCCATCTTTACCTGTTTGCCTTTTTATCTTTTTTCTTTAGAAGTACATATTTGCTGCTTTCTTAAAAGATTATTTTGACTGTCTTAAGTCAGAAACGTTTTCATTTTGATGTGTCTGTCCAAAGCTGTGCCGGCTTCATGATCGTCTGATTGTTTCCAACAGGATAAAGAATACCTGTGTATTCTTGCATCAGACTCCCCGGATCAAGACCTGACCCCTTACTTCAACTCCGTCAACAAATTCATTCATAAAGCGAGATTAGAAGGAGGCTCTGTCCTAGTGCATTGGTAAGCAGAGTTTTGTTCTAGTTTACATCAACTTTTTGCGTTACCTGTAGTTTTTGCCTGTACTTATTTATGTCAGTGAGAGTGCTTTACAGCCTATTCAGTGTGAAATTCCTGTGTACAATTTTACTCTCCTGTTTGTTTTTAGTCTTGTCAAGCTGTTTAGACATTTAGCAGGCACAACAGTTAAGGAAAATTGTATTGTATACAAAAAGATGCCATTCTTCCTCTTGATGTCACATCTATTTTTTCCAGCCCTCCTGCTTTTCTTTTCCTTGTTGGTTTGGTCTCTTCTGGATTCTTGTCACTGTTTTGATGCCTGCTCCATTTTCTCCAACAAACATTCAATGTGTCAATGGCTCAGGGTTAACACAACTCGCTACATGTGAGAGTCATACAATCACGATCGTGGCCAGTGTTTGGAGTGGTGACACCTAGGGTCACTTCCCAGATCAGCTGCTCCACATATAGCCTCTGGCCATTGACGTTGTGCCCTCGGGTAAGGCACTTTACCACACTTACCTCATCCTATTGGAGAAGGATGTAAAGCTCGGAGGTCCCCCTGGTTGTTGATCAGACAATCTTGTCTCTGTCAGAAATATTGTAACGCGCCTAACAGGCTGCTTGTCTCGTCATGTGTTCCATGTTGGTTGTCTGCCAGGGATGTGGTGGTGTAAAGCGTTTAGAGCATGGGGATGGCTGTGGAGAATGCTTTATAAATGCTATATTTAAATACTTGATTTAATCAATGTAAATCATACAGTTTTCTCTTACACCTTTAAAACATTGTCATTGTCGTTTATTGTAAAGTAAGTAAAAAAAATGGACAAAATTTGACAGCCTCTGCCTCTGCTGGTAGAGAATTCATTTTTCTGTAGTTGTCGATTTAGGTTAATATGATATTATATATGGCCGTTTCTTTTTTTGAAAAAAGTAGTTTTGATGATTAAAATAAATGTAAACAATTTTGATTCCTGTCCAGTCTTGCCGGTGTATCCCGGAGCGTGACGGTGACGGCAGCGTACATCATGTCAGTGACAGAACTAGGCTGGCGAGATTCCCTCAACGCGATTCGAGGGGCTCGAAGTGTTGCCAATCCCAACTTTGGTTTCCAGAAACAGCTGCAAAACTTTGACAGTGAACAAGTTGTTGAGGTGTGTTATTTTTCCCTGTTTCAAAATTACATTCGAATCATATTTTACAATCAGGATTGTAAAATTGATTTTAAGTTGATCTGAAACTTCTTGATTTAGTGCAGATGTTATTGACTATTGTCTGCACTTTAATCAATTTGCAGTTGGTGTTATACACGCAGTTTTCAATATTTGCCCCAGGAAAAAAGTCTGAATTCATTTAAAAGTGCATTTTTTGAAAATAGTGAAACCATGTGAAACACTACAAGAATTAAAGTGAAACTTTTCTTGTAGTGAAAATCCATTGTGTTCCTCGGAGAATGGTCGGTTGGAATGAATAGTAATTGCATTTAAAGGGTTTACATTTCTGTAGACTTTGTTGTGGCTTGATTATATCACATTTCATGAGTTATTCCCCTTTGGTTTCTTTGTCATGATGAATGGACTCCTTGAACCGTCGCTGCATATTTTTGAGAAAAAAAAATGTGGATACTTGAATAATTACTCAAGGTAGTTAGTCTATTTCTTTTCTTTTTTCCACCCTTCCTTTAATTATTTTACAAAGTTAATTTACTTTTAAAAAAGTCAGAATTAGATGTTTTACCCTGTAGACAGGGTGCCAAAAGCCGAGGTTACCATGTATGATGAGGGCAATTTAGTGTTCTTGAGTCCATAATGTCCTTAAAGGCGTCGCGCTCAAAGGCAGCATAGACTGTAGACATACTTCATTTCAATTTCAGGAAAGGAAGCGGATGAAGCGAATGTTTCCAGACAACCCGTTCTCAGATGAAGACGAATGTCGCTACAACATGCATTGCTACAAGCAGTTCATTCTCACGGGCAGCACCCCCGCTCGCTCCAATGACCTTTACCCTCTGCCCTACAAGGCCTATCAAACACGAGATGACGGCAGCTCTAAGACGTCCAAAGGAGAGAGAGAGAAGGTATCGTCATCCTCCAGTCGTCAGCATAAAGATAGCCACCACCACCACCACCATCACCACTGCCACCACCACCATCATCATCACCACCACAACCATCATAATAATAACAACAATAATAACAATAACGAGGATAATACAGATTTAGTCTACAGATTAGGCAAAGAGGCCAAAGGCAGAAGAAGAAGGCGGAGATCCAGAAATGCAAGTATTGTATGAAGACATACTTGTACCTCTGTGTGTCTCATTTGGATTTCATTATCAACAATAATCCCCTATTCTTATACTCATTGTTCTCCTTTGCCATTTCCCATGCACTGCTTGGTTTGCATCGTGTAGAATGTTCTGTGGAAAGTCCCCAGATGACCAGTCTTCAAACTTTGCCCTGAAAACATTAGAAATCAATTGTGTTTTTTTTATGTATCTTCCAGCTGTGTTGTGTGTTCCATTTATTAAAAGTATAAATCTGTTTTTTGGGTTCGACCAGCAAATATTTGGACTGGATTGACGAATTGTCACTCACCCCTTAGGTACAGTATTTTCAAGGCACGCATGTCAAAGAGGCATAAAGGTCATTTAAATATTACAAGGATAGAACTGCTGGCTACTATCATATTTGCTTTATCTGAAATGTTCAGTTTCTTTCAACAGCACGCGCTTTGCTGTGTCACATTCACGCAGGCTGGACGTTCTCAGTGTGCCATTTTTACATAGCATCGTTGGTGTGAGCTTATCACAAAGATGACTTTTTAAATCAGTGTCTCTTACTGACAAATTTTTCCTTTATTTTTTTCATTTTGTTTTGGTTTTGGTTTTTTGTTTCTTTATACCAGTCAGTCACAGACTTGTGGTTTTCACTCAAAGGCAGCAATTTAGAATATTCATTGTCACTTGATTTGTTGGATTCCTTCATTGGGACTTTGTGATGTTGACTTTGAATTACTCAACTTACTTATGCCTCTTGATTCCGTTGGGAACACAGTGGGGCTGCAACAAGACTACTCCAGGGCACGCCATTCTGGCAGGTCTCCCTCAGCTCTGTCCATGATATTGGTGAATATACCTGGGTCTCAATTTTCCGCTATATTGCGGATTTTTGGTGTCACGCTAACCTCTGCTATGTCTCTGCTACTATCATTTCCCTCTGCTTACTGTACACACTTCCTCATCGTGTGTTCCGGGCTGCTGAGGGTCCCACTTTTTGGCCGTTCTTCTGTCTGGTGAAATGAAATGTGCTGAACTGTCATGCAATGTCTTCGTCGGTTACGGTGTGCAAAGCCAGAATAGTAGGCTGCATCAAAACCTTTCCTGAAAGTCTTTTTCTTCTAATTATTATTATTTTGTATTCTAGTTATTATTACCCCGAGCAACGGAGGCTTTAGCCACATGGATGCCTCAGCCACATGGATGCCTCAGCCACATGGATGTCTCAGCCACATGGATGCCTTTAGCCACATGGATGTCTTTAGCCACATGGATGCTTTTAGCCACATGGATGCCTTTAGCCACATGGATGCCTCAGCCACATGGATGCCTTTAGCCACATGGATTCTTTTAGCCACATGGATGCCTTTAGCCACATGGATGCCTTTAGCCACATGGATGCTTTTAGCCACATGGATGCCTCAGCCACATGATTCTGTGTTGATTTACTCTTGCCTGGAGCCCTCTTCCAGTATCCTGTCTGTTTCAACCCCGGGGCATGCAGGCACATTAACTTTGAAATCCCTCATTTGCTAAACTCCATGGAATAATAATCTGACCCTGTGGTTTCTTGCATCGGCGGCAATTTTTCATACTTTTTTTACTTGTCGCAACGCAGCCACCTAATTTACAACTTTTTGCAAAATTTCACAAATTTTCATAAAATTGTGCAAAATATTCGACTGAAAAGCCCACAAGGACATCCCAATGACCAAACATATTACTAAAAAAAAAAAAATGAAAGAAAGAAAAGACAAAAAAAGCAATCGAATTACACATGCCATTCTCCATTCCTGCACAGCTCTGAACGAACGCTTATCAATTAGAAGTGGAACTGAAAGACACCCACATTGTTACCACTGACGGGTAAGCTGTTTGCGATGCCTCATCAAGTTTTCCCCACCACACAGGTGGAAAGGAAATCTTGAGAAGACCCTTACCGTGGTTGGAGCGAGCAAAGCGCCTCGGTCAGCCGGTCACTCTCAAGCATGCGCGACTCGCAATGTAGAAATTCCTCCTTTCTTCAGTGCTGTTCTTATCTGGTAGGTACTGTAGACACTAGAATTGCCTGAGGCCTTTGACTTTACAGTGCGTAATCTTGGAAGGTTAATCACTCTGTCTGTCTGTCTGTCTGTCTCTCTCTCTCTCCCCTCTCTCGACTCTTGTCGATAGAAGATGAAATTTAAACTTTTCATCCAATGGATACAAATGAACTCATTGATAATCCCTTCGTCATCATTTTTCTGCCAATAGAAAGTTTTGTACCGAGTCACTTTTTGGGGCTCTGTTTACAATAAATCAGAAGTGAACGTAGAGACGGGTACTTCTTAGAACTTACACTCCAAGTTGTCACTCAATGGAGCAGTGAACAAACGGTTGTCAAATAATTCGTCATTGCACAGTTCCAGACAAGTAATGCTGTTATCCTCACAGATGTTCACTTTTCTAAATGAAATGGTGATTTTAAAAAAAAAATTGTTTGTTGGTTTTAAACCGAGGTTTTGGCAGTTAGATCTCATAAAATTGACGGAACTTGGTGAATAACCTATTTTATGTCGCAGAATTTGTACAGCAGTGGCCTGCTCTTCCACAAAGCAGGTATCTTTTTCTCATGCTACAAAAGCGAAGTTGTATTCACATCTGTAATAATATCATGGGAATTAGAGTGCAAGAATTATCTTTTCAGCTTCAATTACAGTAAACCAATTTAGTTTGTTCCGATGAAGCTCCTTTTGTTTGTTGAATGATAAGCATTGAAAGATTCATTTTTCATTTTCACTTAGTCCAGGGTTAGGAACAATGCTATGACAGAAATTTGGTCAAAATTTAACTGTCTTTTTATTTTTTAAAGACTTGTGATATTCATTCATCTCTCTTGTGTCCTTTAAACCAAATTCTGAGGCTGCAGGCTCTTACTGATTTCTTCTCTGGGTGTCAGCTATAAAGATAGACGCACGGTTTCCTTTGAGGAAGACACTGAATTTTGAAAATTGTAATAACAGTCTTCAAGATGATGAAAATAATAAAAAATAAGATTATCAAAACAGTTTTTACCCAGGCAAATAATTATCAATATGAGCTGCGTAACCCAATTAATTGCATTTAATAGGGCACTTTTTCAGCCTTTTCTTTACTTTAAAATGACTTCACGGTGAGTTGCAAAATTTGGCATTTTGGCTTGCAACAGTATTTTTTATGCAAGAGGAAAACACCAAAAACACTTTCAGTCCATCAATAGCTCCGTCTTATTTAATACTCAGCATCTGCAAAGGTGAAGGCAGAATGAAGTTGAAAGAGGCAATTCTAATTGCTTTCTTGATTAGGCTTGTATTTGCCAATGTAAAGTGGCCTCAATAGCATTGGTGTTTTATCTTGATTATTGAATGGTTTTGCACATCATGGTTGAAGACGCAGTCATAGAACAATAATTTGTGCTTAGTTTCAGTCGCACAAACACAAGCCAGAGACTGGCAATCGTTTTGTTGTGTTATCTCCGTATCCCTTCATACCACCTTAGCAGCGTTTGCATTCAACTCCAAGGAGCTGGGAAAACTCTGGATCACAAGAAATGAAGACAGGCAGATGATCAGTCCACCGTGCCTTATCTTGCGTGGCATAATAAGAAATGCATATGGGATATTACTCAGTCTTAAGCCAAACAATAGTTGCTGCTGCCTTTGGTGGTATCTGCTCATTGAGAAAGACCAATGTACCACAGGGCGTGACAGGCAATTATTTTAAGATGATACAGGATGTAACCTAAAAGGGCTGCAATCTTCCATAATATTCCATAATATATGTCCCCTTTTTATCTCCCCTTTTTCCTTGTTTTCGTAAGCTGTTTTTCATACCTTTAACGGTGAGCGTTGGTTGAGTTACTTCTAATTTCATGTTGAAATTTCAGGTTTGAGACCAGCTCAGAAAATCTTCCTTTTTGTTTTTTGTTTGTTTTTTTAATTTGTTCTTATGATCAGCATTTATTGAATGACAGCAGTGTTTCACCCTCTTCACAATTATGCTAAAAATATTGACAGGAAAAGAGTAGCGAGGAAGTTACTCCCTCCCCTCCTCCCCATTTTGCCTGTTTCTGTGGGTTTTCAGTGATTTGTTTCTATTTGAATGGGCACAATTTGTGTAATAAACTTCATTGAACCTTCTGTCCTGTCTTTCTTGCCTGACTGATATAACATAATATACGATATTTCTGGCTGTGAAGCCTGGTTCATTGGAGAGTAGCATAAATGATTCTTCCACATGACAGAAGCATACAAATTAAAAGAAGAAGAGACGGTATCACAGGATAATTCAGCCTTCTGCCATAACTGGATTTGTTTGTGAGCATTTGTAAGCAACACTGACTCCTCAGGGAGAGATTGTCTCCTCAATTTTCTGATTGCTATTTTTGTTGTTGTTCTTTTTCAGAGATGGAAGATCCCTGATAAATTTATAATGAAATTTTTACTTTATTTCATATCGGAGAAGGACAATAAACTACGAAGTCCTGTGTGCACGTTGTGCACCTTAAAGAGCCCTTGGCAGTTGGAAATCTAAAAGAGTAGCGTGGCAAAATTCCAAGTTAATCCCTACACGGGCACGCTGCCTTAACTGACTGGTAAGGCTTTGGGCTTCCATGCTGAAGATTGTAGGTTCAAACCCTGCTGGAGCCATCATGTTTTGTCTTTGGTTAAGGCACTTTCCAAACTTACCTTAGCCTATTGGAGATGGATGTTAAGCTCGGAGGTCCCCCTGGTTGTTGACAACGTTGTCTCTTTGTCCTAAGAATTGTAACACGCCTAACAGGTGACTTGTACTGTCATATATGTTATATGTGTACGTTGTCTGCCAGGGATATTCTTATTGTGAATCGCCTTGAGGCCTCTGCAGAAGGAGCTGTACAAATGTACTCTTTACTTTACTTTACTTTACTTTACTTTACTTTACTTTACTTTACTTTACTTTACTTTACTTTATATGAAAAAAAAAATTTGCTCTTCTTGTTTTCTCTATTTATTTTAAAAAATCAATCTGTTGTAATAGTTTGTTTGTGATCACATTTTGCTCTTTTATTTCTTTGTTTACTCACTTATATCATCACAGTTTTATGTGATTACGTTGGGAAAAAATAATTTTTGGAGTTTTTTGACCATGGATTGATTTTTTGCCCCTCCTTTGTTGTTGACGTGGCTTACATTTATCATTATCTTTTTATTGTATTTTTCCCTTTTGTTTTCGGTAGATAGCATTGCATTTGTCTTTACTTGTATCATTTTGTGATATTCATGTCATTATACGACTGAAACTTTCTCTGAAAAGCCTTTCTGCTTATTTTCTGTCACAGAAGTAATGTAGACAAAATGGCCCGTCAGTGATTTTGGTTTCAGAATAAATTTAACATTCATTGCTTTAAAGATGCGTGACAAGCCTAGGAGAATACATTTGGCTGCTTCTTTTTCTTCTTTTTCTTTTTTTTTTTTTCTTTTTTTTTTTCTTTTTTTTTTTTTTATGTTTGTTTTGTATACTAAAGACAAGATAAAACCTTTACCAACATCTGTATGTGTATTCGTACTTTCATAATTTTATCCCATTTACGGGAAGATGAAAGGCTTTTTCGATGTATATAAATTTACATGGCTTTTGGGTTTGTTTTTTTCTTTAAAGGAAAGGATGGTAGATAGCTTCTTGCCATAAGTTACTATTTTAAAGAAGAATTTTGAATTTCTTCATTGAGATTTAAGAGGTAATTTAACTGAAAAATATTATGTGAATATCCATATAGAACTTTGAAAAATGAAATTATATTTCTTTTTTTTTTTTATTATTATACTCCCCATTTTAACAACCTTTTATTCTTAAATCTTCTATTACTTGCTTTACTCAGTCTGAGAGTGAGGACGATGGAAATGGAGAAGATAACGACAACGAGAAGGAAGGCAAAGAGAAAACTTCATCACAACACTCTGCTCCGCAAACCTCTTCTACCTCTGCTGTCTGTGACGAGAGCAGCTCCGCCTCACAAGATGCCTTACTTTGATGATTTTGGTTCCATTTGTGTGAAACTCCCCGGCTTTCTGCCATGATGATGAAGCTACTTCCAAGTCATTTAAAACACCTTTTTATTTTTGTATCTTTATAGTTTGTTTTGTTTTTGGGTTGTTTTTTTTTTCATTGGGGGGTGGGGGGGGGTGGGTGGGGGGTATAAGACTTAATGATTCTTTCTTTGTGTTTACATCTATGGGCAAATGGTTCAAAGTCTGTGATGGAAGCAAAGAGGCGCAGATTGAAATTTTTAAAGTGCCCTTTTCTCTAAAAAAATATCCTCGTCTTTCCACTGCTTCACGGGTTTTCTGCATCGTGTGTTTTTTGTTTTTGTTTTTATATTTTTTATTGAATATTTTTACACAGGATTTCTTTCATGTTGTGGTACCTTTTTCTCCACATTTTTGATCTTATAGTTATTGTTTTGTGCATTCTGAATTTGACTGTTCAACATGAGAGAATATTTTATTTGAGATAAATTGTCATTTTCCACAATTTACTTATTAGAGAATCCCTTCCAAAACATCACTTTGGTTTTTTACCAATAATTGTAAATTTTCATGGGAAACGCATTGGTTTACCATTGTAAATGACTAATGACTTTAAATACTTTTCACTTTCACAGGAATTGCTTTTGTTGAACAACGATTGTTATACAATAATAAGAACGAATTTTCATGATTATCACAGTCATTATGTCACTTTATATTACTTATTGTTTTTAATCATTACAAGGGTATCATTTAGTTTTCTGTAAATTTGAACTCTCTCTGAAATCTTGTCCTGTATATTGTCATTTTCTCTTTTTCATTTTTTGTACACTGTTGATCTATCTGTTTGTTTTTGCAAACTAGACGGTAAGACCTCTATGCGTTAAAGATAAAAAGTTTCTACAACTTTGAAGCATTTTAAATATTTGCTCTGTTTTAGCCCTTTGCCTGCTGTGGATAGAAACAGCTTCTATTTCTTCCTGCCAATCGTTGTCCCTCTTTCATTCACAGTCTCGTATATTCTTGGTTTTTCAGTGTTTTAAAAGAAATCTTAAATAGGAATATTATCAGTCAGTTAGGCAAAAGATCTCAAGCATATACCGTGCATATTATCTTCATTCAGGATAAGATTTTCAGTTGATATAACGAGTGCAATTTCATTTATTTCTAATGGGACTGATTGATTTTTACTGAAATGCTTTGTTGGAGTAGGTCAAGTGATTTTTGCTCTTATATCAATCTCATAGCAAACCTCTCTTTTGGTGGTTTCTCTTTTTCTTTTTTTTTTTTTTTTTTTTTCTTTGTTTATTCTACAGTTCAGAATCTTTTCGTTTTTACTACTTAAGCTTTGAAATCAACATTGTCTGTAAAGCAGAAATTGTTTTGCGCCTTGTAAATAGAGACACATGAGATATTAGTGAAAAGGCATCGAAAAAAAAATCCAGGAGAATGTTTGGTAACATCAACGTGATTGCGTGAAGCTGTTCCCCGTTTATGTGTGGGCAATTCATTCTTGGAAGAGGTCTTCATTCTGTTGAGCACAAGTCAAATTCTAGTGGTGCAATAATTTATTCATGAATTTTTACGTACATGAGTGAAAGTGAAAGAAAATCAATTCTAGTGAAAGACAGCACACAGAATTGAATTAACTGTTATCAAAGATTCTCTTATATGTTGTAAGTTTGAAATGAATTTTTTGCTTTTTTTGAGTGCACTGTGAGAAAAAAATTGTATGTTTGTTTTTTAATCTAGCATGTTGCTTGCTGATGTGGCCCCTGGTTGTGCCAGTGATACCAGGAAAAGCAGAGGGTAGGAGAAGAAGAAGGGGTAGATGGTCCATTTTGCAGTTGAATAACATCAGGAACAGGAGAAATCCGTCTGTGACCTGCCTCTACGGAAGGACAGAAGACAGAGATGAAGATGGGGAAAAATTGTCAGAGAATCGGCATTGTCACTGTCAGCCACTGTTTGGAATGACAATGCCAGGTGTCTACTTCTGTTTCTTGTCTTCGAAGAAGAGCTATCATCTTTTTCTAGAAATTTCTCTGGTGCTTTCTTTCACACATAGAAACACTGTGAATTTGTGTTCTGTTAGATAGCCTTGATCATGCCTGTTGTGCTTTTGTCTCTGCGTGTGGTTACTCTGGTTTTAGGGAGATTATTATTTTGGGGGGTTATAATCATTTCTCTGTGATAATGTCTCTGGCAGGGTCAAAGCCTATCTGCTCTTCTAACTCATCTGTCATCTTGCTTTCCTCTTGGTCGCCTTTATGGTCCTCGTGCTCCGTGGTGCCTTAAACCCACCAATGAACCAACAAACAAACCAACAAACAAACCAACCAACGTAGTGTAGCGTGCCCACACTGACAGGTGGCTGCTTGCTTAAACTTGATGTTCGTACGGTTACGTTGCTCGATGCTGTCATGACACAAACGTTTTATTGCCCCTGTCCCGTACGTTGTTCTTCAGCTGGTGTGTAAGGCACTAATTAAGGAGGGCACACCTCAATATAATATTGGATGTTATTCTTTAACGGTTATCACTTGTTGAAAGTTTGAACACTTTGCTTTTTTATGAGAAACCTTTCAGAAATAGAGCTTTCAATGTAAAAAAAAAAATTATAATAATAATCAATGAAGTCACAGCGAGATCACCATTCTTCCCAACTGTTTTAATCTTGAAAAAACTTGAATGGCTTTCACCTGTTGTATTGTTTCTTCCATTTGATGCAGATAATGTTGACAACTTTTTAAAATGACAAGAATGTTTTTGTTTGCTGAGTCCTGTCAATGCCACCGTTGTTCGTGTTGAATCTTTGGTTTTTGGTATGGTATTTTTAAAAATTTATTTCTAATACTACTAGTACATGCTGACCACAGAAAAATGGAACCAGGAAAGCTGTTGCATCAGTTTTGACTCGTTCATTGTGATGATCAGAGAATGATAGTCGGATATTTTATTGGTGTTTATCTGAACTCTGTACAGTGTTCATTAAAAGAGGTAGGAAACATTTTTAAAAATTTAGATGACAAGAGAGAACAGAAAAACACGTTTCAAATAAAAACTAGACTCAAAATGTCTGCTTCTTTGTTGTCTGAAATATTTAATTATTGTAAGAGAACAACCATTGTCAAGTCTGTAGAGGAATTGACTGTGAACTGAAATGTAATGAAGAACCTTTTAACCTTCACCATCACTAAGGGCGATCGATGGGTGATGGTTGAATCGTGTCATTCAGTATTTTCTGGCTAAGGTGAGTGAAGGAAAAGTGGAATTGGTTAAACAGTGTTTTTATATCATGCAATAAATATTTTAGCTTCATTGCAGCATCGCCTATGACTGTAAAATGTGTGATGCAAAATTCCCTAATTTTAATCTTTTCTATAGGCCTACTCTGAGAAAATATGGTCTAAAGAATTGAATGCAAAAATGGTGTGGATTTTCAAACCATTTTGGGTTGTTTTTTTTCTAGTTATTTCAAAAAATGTGATTTTCTGCTTCTGTGTGTTACTGGCCTCTTTGTGGCTATGGTTGGTGTTTTTCTCCCGCCACTGGATGTGAAGTGACTGGCGTGTCATGTTTACACTTGCTGTGCACAACCGACTGTATTTACGTTCTTCCAGTGCAATTCTCTGCTTTGACCATTGACAGGCCATAACTAAAAATTGCATCTAATACGACAACGACTTTTGCATGAGAGCTTTCCATTAATAAGAACTCAGTTCCATGAGACCTTGCCAAGATATACTTATACCTTTATACTTATAGTTGCCAATTGTATTCTGAAGAATTATCAAGTCAGTTCAGTTTGTGAAAATTCAGTCTTACCAGGGATTGGCTTAAGTTTTAAGACTAACAATGCCATTAGCTTTATCTATACTTTTGGTCAACTGAAAAGAGTATTTTGAAATGACTGTCCAGATTAAATTTGTTTTACAAATGTTTAAAATACAATTATAACTTCATGATGTACATATATTCGTTTCAGAAAATTGAAAGTGTGACATGATATGAACAGGAATATGTGCGTTTGTATATTTCACCCTCTTTACGCCTTTAAAACTCCTAAGCTTTTGTTTGTGATGAATCATTTATTGACTTGCAATACAGTCACCCTGGTATTTTATCTTCATGAAATGTCTTCTTTTTTTATGTTTGTCGCTTCCAGTGTTGTCACTCATTTTAACTCTTTCCTCCTCTGATTCACTTACTCTTTTTTAATCTTTTCTCTCTCTTATTATATTTTTGATGATTGAAAATATATTTTCTAAAATGTATTCATGTAGAGCATGGATGGTGTCATTGATATAATACTACGTATTCTAACGTAACATCAAGTTTTGAATTGAATTGAATTGAAAAGTGGTACCCCTTCCTCTGCCTTAATCTACATATTTTTCTATGACGCTATCGCACATGGCAGTGTATGCAAGCAAGCAGCAAGCAGTTGTTACGCACAATTCGTGAAAGTTCATCGCAAACACTGACAGCATTTCCTGTGCCAATTTTTGTTTTACAGTTTATGCATGATGAATGTATAATAAGGAATAATTTCTTTCTTCAACGGATCTGCCGCCAGTTTTTGCATTGAATAGGAATGTGATGCTCTCCTTAACATGCTTTCGTGTTTCTTACTAACTTTACGAAACATAAAAAATTGTCGTCATTTGGATTTGTTCATGTTATTTTGTTAACTTGTTGGTGGTCTGACTACCAGGAATTAATTGTGGTCGTGACGGCCTTGTAGTTGGCTCTACTTCTTTTTCTTCAGTTTTACACTGTAGCTACATATTATCTTAATTTTTCACCCACGGGTGGTTGGTGGGAGTCCCTGGTGGGCTCTTCTACTTCTTTTTCTTTTCTTTTACACTGAAGCTATCGTCTTACTTTTTCCCCTTTTCTGTGATGTCCTGTTTTTGTTGTCTTGTCTGCAACTCAATGCTCATCCCTTATTTCATGCCTTTTGGTATATGACTGCAGGGTCACTAGTTAAACGTTCTGAGTTCTTTTGTACACAAAGGGGGTTTAAAGATCCTGGATCTTCCTGTACCATAATGCTGTTTTTTGTGATGGCCATTGGTTATTATTGTAAGGAGGGATGATAATTTTTGTTGTAAATCATCTCTCGGTGGTGTCTATACGTGTTTTAAGAGATGATATTTATTTTTTCGTAAAAATCATCTCTCTGCTGTTTGTGGTTTGATCTGTTCCCTATTTTAACTAATTCTTTCATCTTACTTTCGTCTAGGACCCCCTGTGGCCCCCGTGTGTCGTGGGGCCCTAAAACCTGCAATAAACTAACAAAATCTTTCACCCTTTTCTTTTCACTGTCCTGATTTTTTACATGTGTGTATTTTTTATTTTGTTTTTTGTTTTGGGTTTGTTGTTTTTTGTTGTTGTTATTTATTAGGGGGAGGGGGAGGAGGACAAAATTAACTTATAATTCCTGGTTTTATTCTATTTTATTCTTTTTAATTTTTTTACTGGAGTACTCGGCATTGTTTCCCTTTCACAATATACAATGCCTCGTAATACAACATCCACGTCATCCAAAAGTGGAAACTACTAAGTCTGTTTATTTCCTTCCCTTATGCGGCTTTCCTGGCTTTGCAATATGTATCTACACAGAACTTATGCGCAATCGTCACAGATTTTTCTTTTTTCATTTTTACTGCTTTTTTATTCACTTCCTCCACACCTACTATATTGGAAATTACATTTGTATTTAAACATTTACGACTGTATTGCTAGTGGAATACTTATCTTTGTGTCAAAATGTTTCTCTCTTATTTTGATGAACCGACTTCTCAGCATCTGCATAGAGTAGAAATTGTCCCTGAATGTCGAAAACTGTTAGTTAGTTTTAGATATCTTTGATGAGTGTTTTTTGCCAGTAATGTTACTGCTTTTTAAAAAAATTATTACAACTTATCAAATCAAATTGCTTTTTTTTTTTTGTTCTTTACTGTTTTATTCAAAATCTACTCAATCATCAACAATTCTTGCAGATTATGCCTTTTGTCTGTGTTCAAGTATAGCTTGTTCTGAATTACTGATAGTCACTCCGTTTTTGTTTGTTTTTTTGTTTTTTTAAGCATTTGGCCATTCTATTGCGTGGAAATATCCATCTTGTGTTAATTTTTTAAATGAACTTTTGAATGAAATGGATCAATTTTTAACAAATGTTTGAAAACTAATGAACCTGAAAAGATCTTTTTAGAACATTAGAATCACGAAGCATGTGTGTGATTTACAAATTGAAAATGTGAGTGAAAAAATAAATTGAATGATGTTGTTGATGTCAATGAGGCCGTTGTAGATCCAATAAAAAGAAAGAAAACACGAAAAGCAGAAAAAACACAATCCTAATCGTAAGACAAAAATGCAACGGTGACATCACTAAACCTAAAACCACCAATAAACAAATAATAACAAAAATGTGACATGTAGGAATTTTGACCATTTATTTGGGCGGTTTGTCGTGAAGGTGACCAAAGAGACTTACCCGTATTAATTAGAGATGAAACCAAGATGTGTCTGCATAAAATTTTGGCCAATAACTATAACTGATGCTTAGGAAACCTACACAAGGTACAAAGGCGTCTGTGCTTCACCAACTCACAGACTGTCCGGCAGGAGGTGCAAGCCTTCCAACAAGCACAAGTGGTTGGTGGGAGTCCCTGGTGGGCGGGTGGTTGGTGGGAGTCCCTGGTGGGCGGGTGGTTGGTGGGAGTCCCTGG
>JBCIKM010025853.1:0-16285 GCA_039654465.1 Melibe viridis
CTCTCTCTCTCTCTCTCTCTCTCTCTCTCTCTCTCTCTCTCTCTCTCTCTCTCTCTCTCTCTCTCTCTCAATCGATCTAACTCTCTCCCCTTCTCTCCCTCAAACCCAATATCCTTTTACCCAGCCCAGGAAATATGGCCTTACCCTGGACAATGTCACCACAGACATGAGCGGCAACTACTCCTGTGTTGTCAAGAATAAACATGGTGTCCTGGAATGGAACTTCATCGTTGCAATCAGAGGTAAGCCTTCCATTGTTTTAAAAAGATGTAATTTAATGCAATTTTTTTGGACGCATTTAAGACTTCAAAATAAGAAGACAGAGATTTAATATTGATGTGTCAAATTCAAGCCTTGTTTGATACAACCATTGTTTTATGCTCCATTCCTTCATGGTCAGTTTAAGACTTCTAGCAGGTGAGAGATACCTTCTGAATCACAAGGCAAGACAACAAAGACAGCTCACAACAGAGAAGGGGGGAAAGTAAAATGATCGGTTCACTTCTTCCGAAATGAAATAGCCCAACAGGGAGTCATCACATATTTTGATTAGACTGCCCATATAGGAGACAAAATTGAAATAGCCCAACAGGGACTCATCATGTGTTTTGATTAGACTTTTGAGATAAGAGACAAAATTGAAATAGCCCAACAGGGACACATCTCATATTTTGATTAACCTGCCCATATAGGAGACAGACTCATCACATATTTTGATTAGACTGCCCATATATGAGACAGAATTGAAATAGCCCAACAGAGACTCATCACATGTTTTGATTAGGCAACCAATTGTTTGAAAATGAGTTTCTCCTTTGATGCTTTCCAGCGCCAGTTTGGCCTCTGATTGTAGAAGGTCCACGTAACATGACGCAGGTTGTCGGCTCCAATGTTGCCTTCAGGTGTTTCATCCGAAATGACCCCAAAGGCAGTATCCGCTGGCAACGAGTTTTCCAAAAGAAAAATGGTGGAACTAGGACAATGGTAACTCTTAAGTTGTTAAAAAAATGTTCTTTCCTATTAGGATTAGATAGCATGTGAGGTTTTGCCTTCGAAGTTTTTTTTTAATGATTTTTTTAATAATGTTGTTTTTTGATTCAGCATCTAAGTTTTGTGTAGATGAACAAGGGTATTGTGAAGTGCGAACGTAAACATCGCTATAAGGATAAATTTAAGAGTAAATTCAGATACACAAGAACGAATGGTTTCTTCACTGAAAGAAAATTTCAAAATCTATTTGTTGTGAGAGGACCAGTAAGGAGAGAGACAAAAAATGGTAAAACGTTTCAGGTTTTGTTACAAAATCAGAATGGACCCCGTCTTCCTCTGCTTACTCTTTGTATCTGCAAACATCCGTATGAATATTCACTCCACTTGAAGGCATATCATTTATAAATAGTGACAAACTCACAAAAAAGGATCATGTTAAGAAATGAAGTGAAATTTGTACCTTTTATTTTAGTTACTTAAATGTTAACAGCCTGTCAGAAACCAATGATTTCCTTTTTCTTTCTCCAGATGCTGCCGGAGCAGGACAACCCAGAGGTTCTGCAGCTGGAAAACATTCAGAAAGCGGACGAGGGAGAGTATCACTGTGTGGCTGGGAACATCGGAGGCCTCAAGTACAGCTCTGCCTTCCTGACGGTCATCCAGCCTGCCGTGGTGCCCCCTCCTGGTCAGTCTTGCTTTGTCTGTCCGTTTGTGCGAGGAAAAACAAATTGGTCTTCCTGTCTGCTGCACATATAAGGGCTGCGGTCTATGGACCTGATATTGGTGTCGATTATTAATCGAGCCTACACCTGAATCCAACAGGAATTACCCATGTTGTCCATGGTTAACAGTCATTGTCCCAGTCAAGATTTGAACTCTCGTCCTTCAGTGTGCAAGTCAAACTTCTTACCACTTGAGCTGAAGATCTTTTGCACAGAGCTTAAGATTAGCTCTGTTTTACTGTTAATTGTTTATTGGGGTGTGGATGTAGTGGAATGGTGAACACTAAGCATTCAAGTAGGAGTATATGAATGAGTGACACGAATCTTGTATACACACTTCAATTAGAGCTGTCCCTAGTTCAGCGGATTTATCTGCAGCCACCCCATTGGTTTTGTGTCCTTTGGGAAGGCACTTTACATTACTAAACTCAATTATGGATGTGAATCTCGGAGGTCCCTTTGATTTTAGTGAAGGTTGTCAGTGTTTAGAAAACTGAAATGTGCCTAAGAGGCTGCATGTATGTCTGTTTCTCATTCCATGTCTGTAAGGGATATGGGAATTAATAGTGTATGAGAATGACCATAGGGTAAGAGATTTATAAATCCCTTTTACTTCAAGATGTTAGAATTTGTTGCTGGGTCAGATTTATCTCTGAACTGGCGGTTGGTGGGAGCCCCTTGAGGGCTCTCCTACTTCTGTTTCTTTTCTTTTACTCTGAAGCTATCATCTTGCTTTTTCCCCTTTTCTGTAATGTCCTGTTTTTGTTGTCTATTTGGCAAATCAGTGGTCATCCCTTATTTCATACCTTTTGAAACATAACTGTTGAACGTACTGAGTACTTTTGTACTCAAAGGGGATTTAAAGCTCCTGGCTCTTCCTGATCTATTATGCTGTCATGAGTGATGGTCATTGGTTACTTTTGTTCGGAGAGCTATTTTTTGTAATTGTAAATCATCTCTCTATTGTGTTTATATGTGTTTTGAGAAATTATTTATTCTTTAATGTAAATCATCTCTCTCCTGTTTGTGGTTTGATCTGTTCCCTCTTTGATCTCATTCTTATCATCTTGGTTTCGTTTCCTCTGGGCTCCTCTATAACCCTTTTGTTTCGTGAGGCCCTAAAACAACCAATAAACAAACAAACAAGATTTATCTCTAGAAAACTGGAGGATCTGTCTCATACATTGAAAAGCTTTTGTCCCTCCACATTAAACACTTAATGAAAGATGAACAAATTTGGGCATTTTCTCCTCAAGGTATACTTACGGTATGAATGTGATATATTGAAAAGGAGCAGTTAATATTTGTGTAACTGTAGCTTTAGAGTAGTGTAGACAGCCGCTTTAGAGTCGTGTAGACAGCCGCTTTAGAGTAGTGTAGACAGCCGCTTTAGAGTAGTGTAGACAGCCGCTTTAGAGTAGTGTAGACAGCCGCTTTAGAGTAGGTAGGTTAGTGCACTGAGTGAAATGGAGATCTCATGGAAGTAGTAAGTCCAAGTAGGTGAAAAGGTTAGCAGTCGAAAGTTACACAGGATTTTTGTTAGCATTGTGATAGGACTTATTGAATAGTTTATAAATATTAAAGAAATTGTAGCTCAGTTACTGTAGATAATTAGAATAGTTATTAGTTAGTTGTAAAGAGAAATGATAGGAATGATGATGAGTGTTTGAATAGTTTTATGGATGTGAGTAAGTGAGAAATAGTGTGTGGAAGGTTAAGTGAGATAGCTTTTTTTTTGGTGAATGAATGAGAGTCAGCAACAGTCAAGGTGTAGAAGGATGGAGTGAAAGGATAGCAAGACAGTGTGTGTTTGTGTGTTGACCCTGCCTGTGGTGATCTCATCTAACAAATTTTAGTGAGTTCATTCTGTCTTTTTGGTGTCTTTATTTTTTATTATTTAATTTAAATATTTCTCTAAAGATGAAGGGCATATCTACCTATTAGATACCCCTGCCTGAAACCAAAGGGCTCTTTAGATATGTAAGAAATTTACTTCCTATCTTCCTTTCTTAGAATTTTCATGATTTTTCTCTCTTTCCCTCCCACAGACATTCCTCATTCCACGGGGAAGAAAGACAATAATCCAGATGGCCTTGATACGTACGACCCCCAGAACCCTATCTTTAATTTTGGATCTGATTTTGGAAATAACTTTTTCTTCACCACCACCAAAAGACCTCGTAAAAACAAGAGCAAAGGGAAAAATGGCCGCAGAAAGAACAAGAAAAACAAGTCCAAGCATTCTAAAACGATGGAGACTGCCACACCCTTTCCTACTGGTCCTTCCTCATCATCAACATATTCCATTGACATGTCATCCACCTATGATTTCTTTGACAAAGACCGTACTACCAAATCCCAAATCTGGACCTTCCAAGATGACGATGACAATGACAACTCTGTAGGGTTGGACACACGCTACAACCCTGGGGAAGAAGAGGCAGCTCGAGGCAAAACGGGGAAGGTCAAGGAGGGAGATGTGAATTCCTGGAAGATTTACACCATCGTCGGGGCGGTGGGCGGAGTTGTCTTGTTGATGGGCCTGGTCGCAATCACCATCGCCGTCTGCTGCCCAAAACAAGAAGGAGCAGAGTATAAATCTACTCCTGTATAATAGTGGACCAACGGTTGTCATTTTACCCATTGATAGAACACATGATTTTCTGGCTGAACTCTGTAGATTTCAAGTAAGGAGATGATTTGATGTATTCAGCGGACTCCGATTTCCCCCTTTTTCATCAGATGACTTTCCAGGAGTAACGGTGGGGCTGAAATAGAGGTGATGGAATGGGTAGAGAACCCTTAAAGGAAATTGTGACTCTTGACACTGGTTTGACATATTTCTCTAACTCTCGCAGAAAATAATTTAAGCGTCTTCAGATTCAACAAGGAAAAACGTGTGTTCTTTTCAAATCATCAAATGAAAATGAATGTTTTTTTATACTGTTTTCTGACAAAATGTCTGTGTGTATCAGTACAGTATTTCAGGATGTGGCAATTAATGTGTTGTGTTATTGTAGCAAAAAGAGTGCCAGTATAACAAGGGATGTGAAAGAGGTTTGATGACATTTGAGACATTACATGCTTCAACTTTACGTGGCTGTTTTATGTAACGAGTTATCCCTTGAGAGAAACTCCTTGAACTCCATCATTCTAAAATCCTGATCGAATCATATTTTCAACCACCACTGTTCCAAAAAGGAATGTCATCTTGTTTGCCTGCACATGGTTGCATGTTCTGTTTTGAGAATTGGTTTTTAATTTTCAGAGGAAGAATGCGCTTTATTTGGTTTCATCATCTTCATTGATGAATGATTTGCTTATCAGCACCCCCACCACAGTGTACTTGCACGTGAAGTAAACAACGCCTGGTGAGGTCGACATTGGAGGGATGAAATTACATGCTGAGGTCATTACCCTCCAAGTCACATGACTCCAAAACGCCAGCCCATCAAAGGAATTCATTGGGATCGCTCATATTGAAGATTTTCCGAGATCTCTGAGGAGTCGATTTTAGACATGACATATTGTCAGTTGGTGTGAGTTTATTTTCTGTTTATGTTGTTATTCTATGTCTGAAAGCTTCACATTATTGGATATAATTAGAGGAAGTTCTCCATTAATTTGTCAAATGAATTATATCTTAATATTGTAGAAAAATGGTATTTGCTTTTTGTCTCTGTATGGCAGTTTTGTAAGCAGCATTATTCTTTTATTTTTTAACTGTTGTGCAATGTAAGCATTGGTTATTTGTTTTGTAATTTCAAAATATTTTTTTGTTTAATTTTATGATATGACAATAATTTGGGTATGATTTTATGTACATTTTGTATGACAGTTTTGGTCAAGATCTAAATAGATTTGCATATTTACAAAAGCATTTAGTTTTGTATAACAATGAAATATTGAATGGCTATTTGGGAAAAGAAGAATGATATTTTTTTGTTGAAGAAATCAAATGTTTGTGAACATCGCATAATCAGGTTGACCAGAGAATTTGTAAGGTTGGAAAATGGTGACTAATTTGCAATAGAGGATGGATAATAATGATGAGATGGCATAATTGAAGAATTTACAACCGCTTTTTCCTGTTACCAGTGGTAATGACATTGCTTAATCGAATAATTAAATGAGAATATTTTGATGATGTATAACCATGATTGAAATGGTTGTGCAACACCTCAAAGTATCATGTATTTTTTTCAAGTTTGTGTTGAACAAAATTGTTTGCAAGTGATAGTAAGTTTCCAAATTCCTAGAAGTAATTATTAGGGAAGAAAATGTAAAAGCTTGGTTTGATATATTGATGGGTTAGTCCGTGGCCACCCTCCAAAGTAAATTGCATACACTGCTATATTTGAATAGGATTGAAAACTGACCCAACTGCGTATTGATGTTTGAAAATAGATTGGTTTTGCCACATAATGCTTTTATCTCTGACTCAAACTTCATTTCAAAACTTGGTCTTTAGAGGCTTTATACTGTGGAATACAAGTTGAATTATGTACATCATGCATTTGGTGAAAAAAGACCAAAGATTTTTGTTGCAATCAATTGGATATAAACTCTAATTCTAAGAGAACTGTGCAACTTTGCTTTGGAACTCATTTTGCTCAGTGATTTAAAAGAATTGTAGGAACTCCATAAAGTTCTATAGCTCTGAATCAACTAGTTGATAAGTTGTTCTCTTTGATTTGAATAAAAAAAAAGCCATATAATATTGGATGACGAGAAAATTTACACGATGTTAGTGGAGGTGAGATGCAATGTATGGAGACATTTCTATGATGTTCCCCGTCAGCATATTGAAATCTTTTCTCTGCTTATAGTTCATGAGTAAATTACATTTTTAGACCAACACACCAACTTGAATGTAGTTGAAAGACCCCAAAAACAAGATGGGAAAACAAGCATTGAGTTTTCCAATTTTATCTGAATTACCAAAGCATTAGTACAAGTTATCATTTAAAGTAATGTAAATATCAGTTTTATTAATTAGTCTTTGGTGTATGAAATTGTTGGCAAAAACTTTTAAAGAGTCTTCTCGTGATTTTGAAAATAGTCCAATATTGTGCTTTCTTTTACTTTCTTTTTCTTTTTTTTATATTGTTTTCTGAAACCTCATTAGATTGTTTAGGAAAAACTTATACAAAGGTCTATATTATATTACTATATATACACGACTATTGTTTTGTATTTCAGGGGAAAGTCCTAAAGGTTAACAAAGTAAATGGCAATGGCACAGGCACTGATGATGTGTGGAGCTGATGTGCCTTAAAGAATGCTTTAATTTATTGAATTGTTTCAAGTAGGATGACACGCATATGAATGAACTTTGCCCTTGAATGGTAGGTGTGCTGCAGGTTTTGTGTGTGACTGTGTTCAGTATGTCTTGATTCATTTATTTGTTTGTGAATGAGAGTGATAGACAGGGTAGTATGGGATGAAAATGAAGAAAGGGCACAGAGAGAGAGAGAGAGAGAGAGAATTGTGTATATTTGATTTTGTTCAAAGAATTGATTCACTACAAAAAAGAGGAATAGGGTGTTGTTTGATATGAACTTTTTGACCTTGCCACCATCATCATAATGTAGAGGTAGTCGCTGCATGCCTGCTGAATGTGACTGCCGAAAAGGCCCAGTGCATGGATGACACTGTCACTGTAAGAATGGTTTGAATTCAGGTCTGCTTCCAACCTCCAATCCCATCCTCCTCCTCTTTCTTTGAATACATGAATGGGTCACAAATCTCCCTTTTTATATTTTTGTGCTTTATATACCCGGCACTTACGATAGAAATATGTAAATTAAATGGCTTGCCTTTGATGAAAACTATTTGCTATTTAACAATGATGTTCAGAAATGATAACACTATCCCATCTTCCAAATATATTTTTTTTTTTCTCGAATCATTTTTTCAAATGCCTACAGGAACACTTTGTATTAAACACAGATTCATTTTTTGTTTGTTTTGGTCTTATTACCAGTTCCTCCCCCTCCCTTTTTAGTCATAAATCATCTTGTTTTGTAGACCACCCTGAATTACTTCATCATCACAACAATGAAGTTGTTAAAATATGCTCCTGTTTTCTTTTTTGAGGTGCCCAGCAGTTTTGTTTTGTTTTGTTTATTTTTAGCAAATTAATTTCCATACATCATATTGTGTTGTTTGTAGTGCAGTCAAGATACAAAAAATAAGTGGCTTTAACACTCGTAATAAGGAATAAATCAGAGCGAGCCTCCAATAGCACAGTGTGTGATGAATTGGGTTCAGAGAGTTGAAAAACCATTTTATTTCGATCATACACCTCAAACTGGTTCATTGTATTTTCATTAATAATTAATACGTTATAATAATTTATAGTCACAAAATTGCTTAGAATGGATAAAGTGTTTTGTACAAAAGTGGGACCTTTCTATCTCTGAAGGCAAATATGTTTATATTGCATTGTTTTAAGTTTTAATATTTCCATTCAATTGTGCGTTTTTGTCCTCTATGAAATCCCTCCATTTTGTTCATGCCAAATGTGTTTTGATTCATTTCTTTCATCCCTGCATTGAGCTTGTACTGACAGCATTCATTGCCTACACAGCTGACATCTCCATGCACTCATCGTCTCCGTGAGATGGTAACTGATTAACCCTCTTAGCCTGACCAGCCCTGTACGTGGCTTCATTGCCTCCTAGGATATTTAACTGTTCACCTTTATTTTAATCACACTTAAATTTTATAATCTCCGACTAAGAGGGTTAATGTTTACTTTTGAAACAAATTCAACAGTTATCTTTCTCTTCCTTTCAGTTACATGATTATACGATTCACTGCAATTGAAGCCAGATGCGAGGAGATTCTTTTGATGTTTTCCTGTCTCTTGAGTTTTGTTTTGTATTGACTGGCTCATTTGATTAAATTCAGTAACGTATTTATAAATCCAAAATCTTTTGACCAAAATATCAATATTTTTTTTTATTTCTTTGTCTTTTATCTTGGCAACCCAAATGCCTGTAGACCTTTATGATGTTCTGAAGAACCGTTTGTGTGACCTGCCAGATAAGACTGGAGAATTAAGTCATGGTGACGAGCTAGAATGTGTTTTTAGCTATGATAAAGTCTAGTCATTCATTGAAAAAAAAAAAAACTTTTAAAAACTATTTCCTTTTTTTTCTTGACTTTTATTAGCTCCTGTATTGCACTGATCTGCTTTAATTATTTAAAAGAATTACCGTTATCAAAATGAAACAAAAATCCTTTAACCAATTGCTTTTAGGTTTTTTTTTGTTTTTTTCTTTCGCGGGGTTGTGGTTTTTTTTTTCTTCCTTTTTTTCTTTTGAAATTAAAATGAGTTACCTCTCTTGTGTCTGTTGGAATAATAATCACCTTTAATCCATTGAACCGTGGTCATTTGGCCCCAAGCGTTCCCCTGCTCCTGGCCATTGTCAGCGTATATTATGGGAAAGCATGTGTTGAAGGCCAAAATATCAATCCTACAGGAAAGGCCTGACAGTGTTTTAAAAGTCAGCTGGATATCATGGACATACGGGGTCTGTGGTTAAAAGTCCCTTTTTGTCATTTTGGTTCAAAGTCAGATTACTGGCCCTGATGTTGCCAACAACGATTCCCCCACACAATGATTGTGTGATCCTGTCTTGCCCCTCCACCCCCCCCCCCCCAAAAAAAAAAAAGAAAATAAAAAAAATCACTCTTGCATTTTTATGTTTAAAAAACCAAATAACATATACAAATGATCTATCATTTAATAATAAATGATTTCCCTTTTGCCTCTGGTATCAGTGGGTGCTCCATCCTACCTAGTCACCAAGGACCAGAGAGTCACTTGGGATCAGAAATTGAACCCAAAGTACTTAATTTCGCCGTTCATGGGACCCGAACTCGGGACCTTCGTGTTGAGAGGTGAAACTCCCTACCTCTCACCCCCACTCCACCGCCATTCCCGAAAATAAGGTGTTAATTCCCACGATCTTTAAATTTTTTAACCACAAGTTTTTCTTTCCGTACATCTGTGCTTTCGTCTGTTTAAGTCCCTTCACCACAGGGGGGAGAAAATTTAATTTCACGAGCAATAGCTAACTCTTCCATCTGTTTGAGAAAAGCTCGGAGGATCCTTAACGGAAGCTCTGAACGGGCATTCTTTAAATAGAAAATAAAATAAAATAAATCCATGTTTCTCCATTTAGAATTTGTTAAACGTATCATTCCAATTTTTAGGCGTGAAAAATGTTTGTTAACTTAATCATTTCTTCTTGATGAGCATTCTCTCCTTTTTGCCAGGCGTGTCTTTCCGCACCTCCAAAGTAATTGTAATGTAAGTTGCACAGTTCTCGTGCAGGCTGCCTGAAGAAAATGATGCTAAAAAAAAATATTCACTCAATTAATTATATCTCGTAAAAAGAAAAGAAAAGACAGAAAAGATTTTTTTCTCAGAGTTTTTGTTTAGTTTCCAGAATGAGACAGCTGGCTGTGCTACATCTGGGAAAGAAATTATGAAGATTGATCTGCGTGTATCTTCAACTTTGAACCTGCCACTGATTGGCTGCACAGCTTTTATGGTCCTTGATTTGAATTGAATATTGAATTAAATTGAATCGTATGGAATATCGAATTAAATTGAATTGAATTGAAAAAAAAATTCAACGTCGGAAATACGAAACTACATAGAGTGTACATTTTTATTCGTTCAACGATCTGATTATTTCACTTATTAAAAATTTCATCATTTGATTTTAACCGATTGATTTCGCCGATAATTTCTTGCTTTTTTAAAAGAGAAGACTCTTGTCCTTGACCTTGCGTATTGGTCTAGTCATTCTAGATGACTACACATATTTATTTATTTATTTATTTGTGTGTGAAAAGAGGAAAAAAAACCCAAACAAACAAAATTCACATTTAAATGCTCTACCCCATACTAGAAATTCTTCCGTGCGCGTCGCGGATCAAGGCAGACAACTCCTTTAGGTTCTGCTCGTCAGAACGGCGAGGAGCCTCGTCGGTGTATCGAGTACGTCGCGTACATCTTTAGTTATTATTTTCTTAAATAAAGGAAATGGATCTTTCATGAGGTGCTTGATGAGATATAACAAATAAATACAAATCTAATCTCAGTAGTATCAATATGCTAATTTCAAAAAAACTATTAAAACAACAACAATAAAAAACAAAAACAAAAATAAACAAAAAACAAACAAACAAAAAAACAAAAACAAAAACAAAAACAAAAACAAAAAACCCACAAAAAAAACAAAAACGGATGGAATGTTAGAGTTATTGTGGGAGGCCCAATGATAGTGTATATACCATATAGAGAGCGGAGACACCTAAAGGTCCGACTGATACAAAGAACTGTTGGGTCAAGTCAAGGCCAACCACAAGTGACTTGTAGAAGGCCTTGATTTGTAGTAGGCCTTGATTTCTAGAAGGTCTTGATTTGTAGTAGGCCTTGATTTGTAGTAGGCCTTGATTTGTAGTAGGCCTTGATTTGTAGTAGGCCTTGATTTGTAGAAGGCCTTGATTTCTTGAAGTCCTTGATTTGTAGTAGGCCTTGATTTGTAGTAAGCCTCGATTTGTAGTAAGCCTCGATTTGTAGAAGACCTCGATTTGTAAAAGGCCTCGATTTGTAAAAGGCCTCGATTTGTAGAAGTCCTCGATTTGTAGAAGTCCTCGATTTGTAGAAGTCCTTGATTTGTAGAAGGCCTTGATTTGTAGTAGACCTTGATTTGTAGAAGGCCTTGATTTGTAGAAGGCCTTGATTTGTAGAAGGCCTCGGTTTGTAGAAGGCCTTGATTTCTAGAAGTCCTTGATTTGTAGTAGGCCTTGATTTGTAGAAGGCCTTGATTTGTAGAAGTCCTTGATTTGTAGAAGGCCTTGATTTGTAGAAGGCCTTGATTTGTAGTAGGCCTTGATTTGTAGAAGTCCTTGATTTGTAGAAGGCCTTGATTTGTAGTAGGACTCGGTTTGTAGAAGGCCTCGGTTTGTAGAAGGCCTTGATTTGTAGAAGGCCTTGGTTTGTAGAGGGTCTTGATTTGTAGAAGGCCTTGGTTTGTAGAAGGCCTTGGTTTGTAGAAGGCCTTGGTTTGTAGAAGGCCTTGGTTTGTAGAAGGTTTTGATGTGTAGAAGGCCTTGATTTGTAGAAGGCCTTGATTTGTAGAAGGCCTTGGTCAAGTCCGTCGGAATAGAAAATTTGAAAAGAAAATGTCGTTAAAATTAAAACACGCAACTCACGCCACAATGCTTGTTGTGTCCTATGTCGTGCTCACTTTTCCCTTTCTAAAACATTGTACCATTTCGTACGGTAGGTATTTGTTTGTTTGTTTGTTTGAAGTCCCACCACGACACACGAGGGCCATAGAGATGTCTGGGCTGTCGGTATGTGTGCGTGGGTCATCGGAATGGTTCTTTTTTTTTTCTTTGTTGTGTTATTGTACCAGTGACATCAAATTCACGTTGTGTTATATGTAATGATTATCCCTCATGGCAAAATCGCCATTATATTCATAAAATATTATTTCATTACAGAGTCATCGAAAGTAAGAGGGTTGTAATCCTGAGTTTCTAACGACGCCGGTTTTCAAAGGCACCAAGCGGCAACAACAGCAATAAAAACAACAACAGCAGCATCAAGAAAAACTGGAAAAACAACAACAGCAGCATCAAGAAAAACTGGAAAAACAACAGCAGAAGCAGCAGCAACAGCGCTAGGATACAGGATTTTAAGAAGAAGGAAAGACCCTTTCAGAAAAAAGGAAGGGAAAAGATTTTTAAAAAGTAAACAGTAAAGGTCAGAACCAAACGAAAACGAAAAAATAAAAAATAAAAAAGAGAAGAAAAGAAGAGAAGAAGAAAAAAACAAAGAGAAGAAGAAGATAGATCTGTCATCAATAAGCTTTTTTTTGGCACAATTTGTCTTTATAAAGTGTGCAGTCATTAGTTTCCATATTGCCTTCAAATCTCCCTGAAAGATTTACTTTAGCTTTGATCGTAAATTTCTCTCTAGAATTTTGTTTTGAGCAGTTTCGCCACGTTTTGCCATCCAATCAGTTGAAGAGTGCAGAGCTCGAGGGGGAAGCACTCTGCCAACCATGAATTTCAGCGGATTTTTCAGCATTTTCTTCACCACATTCGGCTATTCAGTAATTTCAATCGTCACCACAGTGTTTTCATCTCCTTTAGATATTACGTCATACGGGTGTCAACCAATCAGCGTAGAGAGAGTTGACACACCTCCATCATCTTCATCATCGATTTGTTCCAGATGGTATCAATTTACCCAACTTCCAAATCTGTTCGGGCACGATACGGCCCTGAAAGCTGTCCAGGAAATGGATACCAACCTCAGGAAAATCACAGCCAACCCTTCTTCTTCTTCTTCCTTTGATACGGAAGTGATCTCGTTATTGTGTTTGTTATACCTACCTCCGTGTACAGTTCTTCCCCCTGGATCTAGGGACAAATTCGTCCCTCTCCCGTGCAAATCTTCTTGTCAGAAGGCAGCGGCCAAGTTGCCTTTGACAGGATTAGACGTGATGGCCAAATTGCCCCCAAACGACTCTTTCCTCCATGGACCCACTGATATTGGAAATTCAGCTCTTCCTCAGCAGTTGTTACCCATTAAGTGTGACTCTCTTCCATCCCAGAAGTGTTACGTACGCGACGGTGAGTGAATGCAATAATTTTATTTTTTTTGTCATTGGTTAACCTCCCCCTCCCCTCTCCTCCTCCTCTTCTTCTTCACACTCCTCCTCTTCCACCTCATTTCCTCCTCCTCCCTCTCATCCTCTTGCTCTTCCTCCTTCTCCTCCTCCTACTCCCCTTGCTTCTTCTTCTTCTTCTTCTTCTTTTTCTTCTTCTTCTTCTTCTTCCGCCTCCTCCTTTCTTCTTCTCCCTCCTTTCTTCTTCTTTCTCTCCTTTCTAGGGCACTTTGACAGAGCAAAGGTTATGCCACCGGCCTGTTCCTTGAAGCAAACTTCGTGCCCCAATTCACAAATTTTAAATGCTCCTCCCAGCGAGGTTCATAGCAGCGCCGGTGATAAGCACTAAAACGTAGACAACGTTTCAAATATTATCATAATTAAATGTGTTGAAACAGGCCCTGAAACGAAAATCTTTCCTTCGATCTTCTTTTCATCAGTTCATGTCATATTTTAGTAGCAGGGAGGTGGGAAAGGGGGGGGGGGACGTGTTCCCTCAGCAACGGTCCTATCAACTCGTTAAACAACTCAACCGATGTATTTATTATTTACTTTTACTCGTAATGACAAAGCACTCGCTTTCATCTTACTACTACCCCTCCCCTTCCTCCCCCCTCCCGCCGGCTCTACCCACATAAACTCTCTGCTCTTCTTCTCCTGCAATGCCTCTACCCTATTCTACAAAGAATGAACCTCCTTTTGGAATCTCAGACAGGTTGAAATTGGCTTCATAATGTTGTAAGGAACGATGCCACAAAGATTAAAGTATCTCATGACCTCACCCCGTCTCCTAGATACTGTCAACGAGTGTGGACCTAATTGAAAAAGTAACGTGATGCCCGTTACAATGAATCCCTAAGTACACCTAACAACTCCGTTGACGACTGTAGGGTTTGGTTTTTCGCCTCTTTCTGCTATACGCTGAGAAGTCTCAAAATCAGGGAGCTTAAAAACAACATATCATATTTTATCAAATATTATAAAGAGCTGACACCAAACAAAACGTCCCTTTTGTAGAATGGGTTGTGTTGTAAAGGCCATCATATTTAGTACGGTCAATGAAGTTAAATGCAACAACTAACAAATGTATTTTGATAAACCTTTGACATTAAGTTCATCTCAGTTTCATAATTAAGGGGGTATCTAGATTGGGGGGGGGGGGGGGGATGTTACGGTTTCTCAATTTTTGCCAATTTCTACGAACGTCACGTGACCAGTTTGCATGAAATACGAAAGGCCCCCGATTCAAACTAGATCCCAAAACGATCTGAGAGAATGCCAGCCGTGTTTGTTGTTTTTTCCATCCCAAAAGTGTGCGTAAAGCAATTAGAGGTGAAAATGGCCGTTTAAACACCTGATAATTGGCTCTTCTTAGACTCGATTCTTGTTTCAATTTACCAGACATGCTAATTTTATGTGATTTTGTTGTTATGGCCTTTTTAATAATCCAATTCCCTCCTGGACTCAGTTAATACAATCATAGATCAAGCCCTTTTTCCACGCCACAACTCTTTTTTCACACCACAACTCTTTTTCCACACCACGACTCATTGTTGTATTAAAGTAAGAAAGATTGGACGAAAACAAAACAAAACAACAATAAAATCCTGAGGGAAACCGGATAGAGGAAACTGTTGTCTGGGAGATCGGAGCCTTGTCTTGCTCGCGGAACTAACGATGTTTAGATAAGAAAAGGTGGAGTTGTAAGTATTCCAGTTAGGCCGGAAGCTTCAGGCCGTTTGTGATAAACAATCCCAAAGGTCAGAGATTCGTGGAACGGGTATGACGTGTGGGCAGCTGCAGCAGGTAGGCAGGTAGGTTCAGACCGGTACGGCACAGATGTAGGCAGTTAGAGCAACAGCACCCCACACTTGTACACTTGTACACTTGTACAACCCGTGACTCCAGCAGCTACAGTGCCCAGCTCTACTAATCATTCCCAACACGATCTATATTAACAGCCTTGCTACTACTGTGGTGTGTTTCAATCCCCCAACTCCAAAAATAAAACAAGTAAATAAATAGATAAAAGCAGAATAAAAAAAACAAACAAACACACACACACACACAAAATTCAAAGCACAACCCAAAATCTCCAATAAAAGACTTACCTGGCCTTGTTGACTTGGTGTATTTAAAAATCAAAAACAAACAAAACAAAAACAAATCATCACAAAAACAAAACAAAACAAAAACCAAAATCAAAATGCTCACATGCTTCATTATACGAGCAGCAGCTCTTTTAAAAACCAATTAGGCACGGATCGTGAGTTGGGCAATGAACATTTGTAGCTTTAAGAGCTGCATCTTGGGGCCACCTCACATACAAAGTGACACCTCACATGACAAATCACACGACACCTCACGCATCACGATTCCTTTGTCACACGTCACGACACCCAACCCTCTCACACACAGTGACACAGGTCTCAGATTGCCGCAACTTCTTGTGTGAGAATTATTGCTCTTAACATAATATTATATCTAATCAATCTTGTCTACAGGCTTAGTCCGTATTTTTTACACCCAAGTTACGTGTCACGTGACGCCCTGTGTGAACCGAGTCTTAGAGGTGCAACCCCGCTCCGTTCCCTGCCACCTGCTAAACAGGCAGCATTGCATCATACGGATTGCTGTCGGTGGAGGTCCTGGTTTGAGTTTTAACGCCATTAAATTAAATAAATATCAGCGAAGTGATCTGGAGATAAAAGTTTCCCAGTGAGAGCAACTTGATGAGAGTTTGCACTGACCTGGTTTGGACTTAAAATTAATCAAGACATTCAGGTGGTTCGTTTTTTGAGAGAGAGAGAGAGAGAGAGAGAGAGAGAGAGAGAGAGAGAGAGAGAGAGAGAGAGAGAGAGAGAGAGA